>CAJQZJ010032362.1:3032138-3074811 GCA_907164525.1 Lophiomys imhausi | reverse complement strand
AATTCATTGCTGAAATTGGCATGGACCTAAGGGGTTTTGGAATTCCAGATGCAGGCTTCTAAACGGGTTACCATCATTCCTGCTTAATATGAATACTCTGGGAGGTCTCTATAGATGGATAAAGTTTCAGTTAAAATTAAAAGATACTTCAAAATAAAATCTCAGCAGTGAGCAGGGTCAGAGACAGTAGTAGTGAATAAAAATAAAACTCCAGGGCCACCAGGAAGCCACACTGGATAAAGATGCTTGCCAATAAGCCTGATGCCCTACATTGGTCCTTAGAACCCATAAGGCAAAAGGATAAGCTCATGGCCAACAAGTTTCTTTGATTCCAAATCCACAACACAGCATGCACCCTGTCCCTACCTGCTACCTAATAAATGCATATAATTAGAAAATAATCAGTGCATGGGCTGTTCTTTTTGATACAGAGTCTTGCTATGCTGCCACAGCTGGCTTCAAACTTCTGAGCTGAAGCAACCTTTCCACCTCATTCTCTCAAACAGTGGGGACTGTAGGTGCACACCAATACCTCCGTTCTGACTTTCAGAAAATCTTTGTAAACAAAAACTTTGATAAAATAAGCAATTAAGTTTCTGAAAACAGACACATTTTTTAAAAAAATCATACTAACAAAGAACATGGATTATTAAATGGAGAACATGCTAAAGAGGTAAGATCTCTAGGGTTTCCTAGGGTTTACTTATGGTAGGGGGTCATTACTGAACTATCATTGCTTCAGGTGACAGCTTTTTAGAAGCTTGAAAATTTTAGGTTAATATTATAAAACTGGAAAGAGCCCTTAACTCATGAAATAGAGAACCAATGCAAGAAGGCAAGAGCAATGAAGGTGGATCAGTAACAAGAGTAGTAAGTCAGCATAGCTTTCCTGGAAAGGGAAGTGTAGGCATAGGGAGTGTCTGCATTTCTAGAGCTCACAGTAATCTGGTGAAGATCCCTCACCCTTACTCATAATAAAGGTTTTGTTTTTTTGTTTGTTTGTTTAATTATTACATTTATTTGTTACTTCAAGTTACATCTCCATCACAGCTCCCTCCTTCCACCCTTCTTAGTCCCATCCTCTTACCCTCCACCCCCTTTTCCACCTATTCTATTCCTCCAGTGTGGGGTGCCCTTACATATCAGCCCACTTAAGTTCAGCAGCCATATGAGGACTAAGAGTTTCCTCTTGCACTGGGGGCCTATATGGCAGCTCCACTAGAGCAAAGTGTCCCACTAACAGGTAACAAAGTCTATCCTCCTGTTCTTTTCAATCTGTTGGCTGTAGGATAGTTATCCTATACTAAATGGCTAAAATCCAGTTATAAGTGAATATATGCCATGTGTATCTTTCTGGGTCTGGGTTATCCCATTCAGGATGAGCTTTTCTAGTTCCATTAATTTGGCAGCAAATTGTATGATTTCCTTGTTTCTGATAGTTGAGTAGTATTCCATTGTCTAAATGTACTACAGTTTTTTCTTAAGCATTCTTCAGTTGAGGGACATCTGAGTTGTTTCCAGTTTCTACCTATTACAAATAAAGCTGCTATGAGCATAGTTGAGGATATGTCCTTGTGGTAGGTGAGAAATCTTCTGATGTATGGCCAGGACTGGTATGGCTGGGTCTTGAGGTAGAGCTATTCCAAGTTTTCTAAGATATTGCCAGACTGATTTTCATAGTGGTTATACAAATTTGCACTCCTACCAGCAATGGAGGAGTGTTCCCCTTTCTCCACAACCTCTCCAGTATGTGTTGTCCTTTGAGTTTTTGATCTTAGTCATTCAGAGGGATGTGAGATGGAATCTTAGAGTCATCTTGAGATGCATTTCTCTTATGATTAAGGATGTTGAGCATTTCTTGAAGTGTTTCTTGGTCATTTGAGATTCATCTTTTGTGAATTCATGGTTTAGCTCTATACCCCATTTTTTGATTGGATTATTTGGTTTCTTGGTGTTTAATCTCTTGAGTTCTTTAACTTCATATGGAATAACAAAAAACCCAGAATAGCTAAGTCAATCCTCTACAATAAAAAAACATCAGGAGGTATCACCATTCCAGATTTCAAGCTATACTACAGAGCAATAGCAATAAAAACAGCATGGTACTGATATAGAAACAGACCCGTTGATCAAAGGAATCAAATTGAAGACCCAGAAATAAACCCACACACCTATGATCACTTAATTTTTGACAAAGAAGCCAAAACCATACAATGGAAAAAGGACAGTATCTTCAACAAATGATGCTGGTCTAACGGGATGCCAGCATGTAAAAGAATGCAAATATACCCATATTTATCACCTTGAACAAAACTTAAGCCCAAGTGGATTAAAGACTTTAACATAAAACCAGACACACTAAATCTAATCAAAGAGAAATTAGGGAAAGGCCTCAAACTCATTGGCACAGGTGACAACTTCCTGAACAGAACACCAATAGCACAGGTTCTAAGACCAACAATCAGTAAATGGGACCTTATGAAACTGAAAAGCTTCTGTAAGGCAAAGGACACTGTCATGAGAGCAAATGACAACTTATAGATTTGGAAAACATCTTTACCAACCCCACATCTGACAGAGGGATAATATTCAAATTTTGTTTAAAAAATTTCAAGAAATTAAACACCATAATAATGATTTTAAGTGAAAAATGAATAAATAAGTTGAAAAGAATCATGATCATCCAAGTTTGTTGAAAAAATAGTTAAATTCTATAAGATCCAAATGGAATTATGAGTTCCTTCATTAATGAGGCAAGTAGCAAGATCAGTCAATAGTATAACAATGACTTTGACTTTGAAAATTTTTTCTTAAGCAATTTTCTTTGAATCTGAAATAACCGTGAGATGGTGTTATCATAAATTCCAATTCAACAGAATCTGGCATTATGTAGGAGACCAGTACTCCAGATACACAGAGAAGAGATTGCTTGGCCCCGGGGTATGCATGCCTGTGAGGGATTATATGGATTACCTAAATTGACTTGGGAAGAACCTGGGGAAATATAAGTGGCAAAATCCCTTGTGCTTGAGTCCTATAAAAAGGAGAAAGCTAGCTGAGCACAAGCATTCGTCACCCTTGACTTCCCGACTAGTGCTGTGATATGACCAGCCTTGAGTGCACAAGCATTCTTCACCCTTGACTTCCCGACTAGTGCTGTGATATGACCAGCCTTGAGTTCATGTTGCCTGACTTGCCTGCCATGATTGCACCCTGGAACTGTTATCTGATCACAGCACCAAGCAGAGAAATGAACACAAAATGGTAGATTTTTTAAAAAAGTAATATTTGTGGATTCAGAGGTCAGAGACATTATTAATACTGAACTGGTAGCTACTCTTAATAACTAAAAAAATATGAAATTCAAGATGTTGAACAAAAAAGATGATGATGGATTTTTTTTACCTTGTTTTCAGGCCTGCTGTAGTCTCAGGTTAATACTTCCTGTTGTTGTGATTTGGGGGGTTATACCTCACTAAAGTTATGGACAGAACATTCCTCTCAGTGCAGTCCAAATGAAAAATCATAAGCAACTGCTTATCAATGTCTGTCAGTTTAACTGAGGGTAACAGATGACTCAGGAAGCCAATATGCTATATCAAATTAATGGTATATTGTTGGGGAAGGTCTAATAGCATTGCTCTGGTAGGCTGATTGGTTAATAAAAGTCGCTGATGGCCAATTAGCTGGACAGAAAGAATATAGGAAGGTGGGAATTCCTGAAATTAAAACAGAAACCCTGCATTTTACATGGAGGAATTGCTCATTCCACTAGGAGACATGGAAGCAGACAGACGTGTTTGAGAACACTGGAAGGTAATCACAGACACATGGCAGTTTGGGATTAGGTGATCCAGGTTAACTTAGAATATCTAATTGAGAGTCGGCCCAGCTAAGGGTTAAGCGTTAAAACATTAAAAAGTTTTGGTGTATTTAATTATTGAGGAAAGGACTGTGGCAGCTTAGAGGCCATCAGTCCAAGCAATCCAGGGTGGTCAGACTCCAGCAAATCTCCTGATTAGCCACTGGTAATTCTACTGGCCTAATATAACAACTTATACTACTTAACAGAGTTTAGGTTACAGGTGGTGTAGGCCACCCTTGGTCCGGGGCTCTTTCCCCAGGACAAATCAGGCCGCTGGTTAAGGTGGGCCAGGCTCTTCGGGTGATATTCTGCCAGGCCACCTTCTGCTCTGCCAGCCTAGACTTACAGTTTATATTTATTAATAAATGCAATTGACAATTAAATTGCAGGTTCAGTATATGCTGTGTTCTAACAAAGAGAAATTAATTATAAAATTTGCTTGGAATATAAAGCAAAATATCACAGGCAACATATGATCAGATTAAAATGAAAAGTCAGGATATGTATCATAGTGGAGCTTTGGAAGTTAGTGATCAAGGCAGGCAGGGATTTAGTACCAAAAAGAGAGGTTAAAGGAGAGGAAAGGGGATCTTGGCTTCACCGGGGTATATGTGACTTCAGAATGCCAACCCAGGGGTCACAAAAGAGCATAAGGCACTCTGCTAAATTCCACACCTTAGTTGGTTCTGCTGTAGCAGCTGAGTGTCAATCTCCATTGCTCAAGTACAGATGATTTCTTTCCTCATTTAGACCCAATTCCTCTCCTGCCTCAGACTCTTCAGCAGCCATCCTGGCCCATAGGTGGTTCTCTCTCTCTCTTTCTTATTGTTTTGTCCTTCACTGTTATGTCTTTGTAACTCAGAATCCTTTTGAAACAAGATAGTTTTAAATTAATTAATGAAGCATCTTTAAAATCCACATGGCTGTCTGAATAGTAAAATAATTGCCTGCCAGGAGGGTAGAGTTCATATAAAACTGAAGGAATGACTCAAACACTTCAAAGATGATTTCCAAATGCATTAGCTGATATTTCTAAACATAAAAACCACACTTCTTGACAGGCATTCAGAGAAAATAAAACAGTGCTTTTTGGGGGAAGTAAATGCCTTGAGAGTGCCATGAAAAGTGATGATGACATCTGTCTATCAGGCTTGTGGCTGACAGATACTCAGTGTGAATAAGCATACATGGATTGACAGAGAAGAATACAAAATCTTTCAAAGCCAAGTCACACTGAAAACTTCCTCTCTCTGCACGTTCATTATTTCAATAACAGGGAAGTAGAATGACTGGGCCATTAGCATCTTTAAAATGAATAAACCACAGAAAAGGAAGACCCCTGTTCAAAAATGATTTTATTTGGTACATCTTAGTCCATTCATAATTATTTTTCTGAAATGTCTACTTAAGATAGAGAACCTTATTATCTATTTTTGTAAACAGTAAATACGTATTAAAATTTCCCCTTGGAGCTATGTATGTGGTTAACATCCTATAACCCACAACTAGGAGACTGAGGTGGAATTTACAAGGTGAATGCCAGTCTGAACTGTAAAAACACAACATGAGTTCTAGAGAAGCCTGAATGCATTAGAGAATTTTCTATTGCAACTTAAAGGAGAAAGAGATTATTGGGACCTTACAGCTGCAGAGTGGGAAGTCCATGACCACCATGATGGGGAGCCTGGCAACAGACAGCTAGCCATAGCACCAGAGCAGTAGCTGAAAGCTTAAATCTTGTTCCACACATAAGCCAGAGAAAGCTAACTGGGGGTGATGGCATGAACTTTTTGAAGCCTCAAAGTCCATCCCTAGTAATATACATCTTCCAAGTCCCACCTCCTAATCCTTTCCAAACAGTTCCACCAACTGTGGTCCAAGTATTAAAATATATGTACCTATGGTGTCCATTCTCATCCAAACCACCACACTAGGCTACAGAATGAGACTCTATTTTAAAAAGTTACCAGTTGGGTGTTCATTTCCTTTATTTTGGTAACTCTTTAATTCATACTATCAAATGAATTTCCAGAAACTAAAATCTAATTTGTACTATCTTTTTTTTTTTTTACTAGAAACAGGAATTAATATTGAAGACAAGTTGATATATAACCACAGTGTGGAGGCCAGATAGGTCTAATGAAAGGAATGCATCCAACGATCTTTCTCGTTGAAATAGATATAATTACCTCAAGTTGTAGAGGCTGAAACAAGGGAAGGTTAAGTAAATTTCCTTTCTGTTCAGGATCTTGACACAACAACAACAACAACAAAAAAGAGTCCAGTCAGGCAGCAACACCCTCTCAGCATCCATCTCCAACCATCTGTGTCCCAGGCAAACAAAAGAAGCTAAGTAAGTAGTATGTGACCCATGATATCAGGCAGATAGATATCCATGGGCAGATAAAGAATTAATGACAGGTACATCACTATTGTAAAATTCTATTCTCTTAAATCCTTGGAAGACTAGCCTGTGACTGCCTCCTATGAACAACTGATACATTAAGCAGCTGAGGGTAAAATGTAGACTGCAGGCACTGGGTACATTCCAGTCCCCATAACAGGCTAGAGAAAGGAATGACCAATAAATGAAAATTTCTATCATGTTCCACAGTAGCTTGATTTACTCTCACTGTTAATTTGTTAAAGATATCGGCAGCACTGTGGAGAAGACAGAATCAAAGGGCACCAGTGAAACACCATTGCAAAGATTCCATTTCTAAGCCTTTCACAGGATCAGGATGCTCCCAAAGACCTAATGTGTCTTACTAAAGAAAAAGAAGTAAATTCATTCTTTGATTTATTTTCTCACTAAATGATACTCCTCTTGGCCTCATGGGGATAGAAAGGTAAATTTGAAGTACATGACACTTGACAAATGGCCAGCTTACACCAATCCTTGGTGACAGATACACTCAGAGAAGTATCTTGCTGCTGGAGGGAGGGCCATGCCCAGAACAGGATCGTCACAACCTGCACTTACACTGTGCTTGCAGCACCAGGCACAAAGTTCACATCTAGGCCAATAGGAATTCACACCAACCTGGAGTAAGTCCTGTGTCATTAGTTGGCAATGCTATTACCATCCCAGTTTGCAAAGTTGTAAGCTGGATTTCATGAACTTAGGTAAATTATCCAAGACCTTGTAATAGAAAGTGATACAACCAGAATACCAGGTACCCTTTTCAGCATCAAACTGAAGTTTTGTTTTCCATAGCAACATATATAAAAATCTGATTCAAGAACCATGAGTAAAGAATCACCAAACATGGCCCTTGTCATTAAGTTCCATTTATGACCTTCTGAGCTAGAATCTATTGAGTGAAGGAACATTTAGCTACATCTTCAATAAGACTCATGGGTAATTATAAGTCCTTGTAAAAATTACTCGTGGGTAATTAAAAGTCCTATAGTCTTTAGTAACAAAGACTACAATCTTACATAAAACTATGCAAATATAGCCTTCACACATGATCATCTGGTCAAAAACATCAGCCTCCATTGGTGGAGATCCTGATTGTCAGTTGTCACTTGTTAAGCTTCCCCAGACTGATTATCTACTCTCTGTGTAGACTTAGCTTTCTGGCCTGCAAAGTGGAATAATTGTAAATGCATCTACAAACTTTCAGCTAGAGCTAGTATCAATGATCAGTTTATTAAGGTAGTGGCTGCTTCAACATCCACACTAGTGTTGCAATCAATTCCCCAGTCCCCACCCTAATACATAAATGTCTTTCCATTTGTGACAGACAAGAATACAGGAATAATATTCAGACAGGCCCACTTCTGGGAGATCTGAGATTGCTCCAACAGCCAAATTCCACTCAAGGACTCCTTGGATAGGGAGAGAGAGGGAGAGACTGCGCTTCGCATAAGCTTTGAAAACTTCAAAGCCCAACACCAGTGATACACCTCCTCCAACAAGGCTATACCATCTATTCCTTCCCAAACAGGAACCAAACTTTAAAATATGTAAGCTGATGGGTGCAATTCTCATTCAAACCATTACAAATACCTTGTCTAGTGTTCCCTTGTTTGATTATTAACTATGTAAGAAACTTCTGACCAACCCCCTTTTCCTTTTCCACTCTCACTTCAGGAGAAAAAGGGATCATGACTGTATTAGTCAGGGTCATCTAGAGAAACAAAACTGATAGAATAGATGTAGACATAGGTATAGATATAGATCCTCAAGGGGATTTATTAGAATTAATTTACAGGCTGTGGTTCAATGAGTCCTGTCTAACCACTGGGAGATTCAAGAAAATAGTAGTTGTTCAGTCCACGAAGCCAGATGTTTCAGCTGGTCTTCAATATATGTTAGAATTCCAAAGAAATAGATTCTCATGTCAGCGAAGGAATGAACTTGCCAGTGAGAGCTAAAGAAAGAAATCTTCCTTCTCCCACAACTTTTACACAGGCTTCCGGTAGAAGTTGTGTCCAGATTAAAGATGGATCTTCCCCAGATATCTACAGAACGTTTCACCCAAACACAAAAGAATACACCTTCTTCTCAGCACCTCATGGAACCTTCTCCAAAATCGACCACATAGTTGGACACAAAGATAGCCTCAACAGATACAAGACAATTGAAATAACCCCTTGTATCTTATCAGACCACCATGGAATAAAGCTGGACTTCAATAGCAAAAGAATCAACAGAAAGTCTACACTCACATGGAAATTGAACAACTCTTTACTAGAGGACCACTGGGTCAGGGAATTAATAAAGAAGGAAATCAAAGACTTCTTAAAATCCAACAAAAATGAAGACACAACATACCCAAACCTATGGGACACAATGAAAGCTGTGCTAAGAGGAAAGTTCATAGCATTAAGTGCCATCAAAAAGAAAATTGTGACAGCTCATATTAGTCAATTAACAGCTAAACTGGGTGAATTGGAAAAAAAAAAAAAGAAGCAAACACTCCCAAGAGGAGCAGAAGGCAGGAGATCATCAAACTTAGGGCTGAAATCAACAACTTAGAAACAAAAAGAACTATACAAAGAATCAATGAAACCAAGAGTTGGTTCTTCAAGAAAAAAAACAAAATAGACAGACCCTTAGCCAAATTAACTAAAAGACAGAGGGAAAGAACCCAAATCAACAAAATCAGAAATGAAAAGGGAGAAATAACAACAGACATTGAGGAAATCCAGAGAATATTTGGATCCTACTTTAAAAATTTATACTCCACCAAATTTGAAAACTTGAGTGAAATGGACAATTTTCTTGATAGATTCCACCTACTGAAGCTAAATCAAGATTAGATAAACAGATTAAACAGCGTTATAACCCCTAAGGAAATAGAAAGAGTCATTAAAAATCTCCCAACCAAAAAAAGCCCAGGTCCAGATGGCTTTAACACGGAATTCTACTGGACCTTCAAAGAGGAGCTAACACCAATACTTTTCAAACTCTTTCACCAAATAGAATCTGAAAGAACATTGCCAAACTCATTCTACAAGGCCACAATCACCCTGATTCCTAAACCACACAAAGACCCAACAAAGAAAGAGAAATTGAGACCAATCTCCCTCATGAACATAGATGCAAAAATACTTAATAAAATACTAGCAAACTGAATTCAAGAACACATCAAAAGTATCATATACCATGATCAAGTAGGCTTCATCCCAGGGATGCAGGGATGGCTCAACATATGAAAATCTATCAATGTCATTCACCATATAAACAAGATGAAAGAAAAAAAACACATGATAATCTCGCTAGATGGAGAAAAGGCATTTGACAAAATTCAACACCCCTTCATGATAAAAGTTCTGGAGAGAACGGGCATACAAGGGCCGTACCTAGAAATAATAAAGGCAATATACAGCAGGCCAGTGGCCAACATCAAAATAAATGGTGAGAAACTTGAAGCATTTCCTCTAAACTCAGGGACAAGACAAGGATGTCCACTTTCACCATATCTCTTCAATATGGTACTTGAAGTCCTTGCTAGAGCAATAAGACAACTAAAGGACATTAAGGAGATAAACATTGGAAACAAAGAAGTCAAATTATCCCTATTTGCAGATGATATGATAGTATACATAAGCGACCCCAAAAATTCCACCAGAGAATTCTTACAGCTGATAAACACCTTCAGCAATGTGGCTGGATACAAAATTAATTCAAAAAAATCAGAAGCCCTTCTTTATACAACAAACAAAAGGGCTGAGAAAGAAATAATGGAAACAACCCTCTTCACAATAGCCACAAACAACATAAAATACCTGGGGGTAACTCTAACCAAGCAAGTAAAGGACCTGTACAACAAGAACTTCAAGCCCTTGAAGAGAGAAATGGAAGAGGCCTTTAGAAGATGGAAAGATCTCCCATGCTCATGGATAGGTAGGATCAACATAATAAAAATGGCCATCCTACCAAAAGTAATATATAGATTCAATGCAATTCCTATCAAAATACCAACACAATTTTTTATAGACTTGGAAAGAGCTATTCAAAATTTCATATGGAACAACAAAAAGCCCAGAATAGCTAAATCAATCCTGTACAATAAAAAAACAACTGGAGGTATTACCATCCCAGATTTCAAGCTGTAGTACAGAGCAATAGTTGTAAAAACAGCATGGTATTGGTATAGAAACAGACCAGTAGATCAATGGAATCAAATTGAAGATCCAGAAATAGACCCACACACTTATGGCCACCTAATTTTTGACAAAGAAGCCAAGATGGCACAATGGAAGAAGGACAGCATCTTCAACAAATGGTGCTGGTCCAACTGGATGTCCATTTGTAAAAGAATGAAGCTAGACCCATACTTATCACATTGTACAAAACTTAAGTCCAAGTGGATCAAAGACCTTAACATAAGGCCCGTCACACTAAATCTACTAGAAGAAAAAGTGGGAGAAACCCTCGAACTAATTGACACAGGCGACAACTTCCTGAACAGAACACCAACAGCTCAGGACTTGAGATCAACAATTAATAAATGGGACCTCATGAAACTGAAAAGCTTCTGTAAGGCAAAAGACACTGTCATTCGAACAAAACGGCAGCCTACAGACTGGGAGAAAATCTTCACCAACCCCACATCTGACAGAGGGCTAATATCCAAAATCTACAAAGAACTCAAGAAATTAAATGCCAAGAAACCAAATAATCCAATCAAAAAATGGGGGACAGAGCTAAATAGAGAATTCACAAAGGAGGAATCCATAATGGCTGAGAGACACTTGAAGAAATGCTCAACATCCTTAATCATCAGAGAAATGCAACTCAAGACTACTCTGAGATTCCATCTCACACCTGTCAGAATGGCTAAGATCAAAAACTCAAATGACAGCACATGCTGGTGAGGGTGTGGAGAAAGGGGTACCCTACTCCATTGCTGGTGGGAGTGCAGGCTTGTGCAACCACTATGGAGGTCAGTCTGGTGATATCTTAGAAAACTTGGAATAGCTCTACCTCAGGACCCAGCCATACCACTTCTGGGTATACACCCAAATGCCTCTTCACGGAATCATAAGGAAGTTTCCTCATCTACCTCATCTATGTTTATAGCAGCCTTATTTGTAATAGCTAGAAACTGGAAACAACCCAGATGTCCCTCAACCGAAGAATGGGTTAAAAAACTGTGGTACAACTACACAATGGAATATTATTCAGCTATCAGAAACAATGAAATTATGCAATTTGCAGCCAAATGGATGGAACTAGAAAAGCTCATCCTGAGTGAACTAACCCAGACTCAGAAGGACACATATGGCATCTATTCACTTATAGTAGGATTTTAGCTATATAGTAGAAGGTATCGATACTACAACTAACACACCAAAGGGAACTTGGACATAGACTTCTTATTTTTAATTTTTATTTTTATTTATTTTTTATGTATTAGTTATATTTTTTTCTATTTTTTAGTCTTTTTTATCTATTGTATGCTTATTGATTTGTTTGTTTAGTAGTTCTCTCTCCCAGGCAACGAGACACTTTTCACTGATGGTACTGCTTCATAGATTCCCAATGAATGAAGAGGCTCTTGGCCCTCATACTACCTCTCAAATGAGATGAGGGACTATTATATAAGGACACCCCACCCCACAGAAATGGGATGGAAGGGTTAGGAGGTAAAGAAAAAAAAATGAAATGTGATGTTTCGGCCTTTTACTGCTAACTGTCATGAACTGCTTAGGATAATTAAGAAATGCAAACTAATGGTTATGCAAGTCAGTCATTCTGTTAGGTACTATGACAGCCTATTATAGTTACTTGCTAAGCTAATCAGAAATAAACCTACTAAGAGACAAGCAACATCTGCTTTCCCTAATATAAGAGATAGATAGGGCCTCTTCAAAAACCTCAAGAGATCTGCAGAATATGGCATTCAAAGATGTTTTCGTAACTTTAGATTTTTTTTATATCAAGACATATCAACTACTGACAGCACCCCCTATTCTCCTCCAAGTAGAAGATGAGCATCGAAGAATCTCCAATGGGAGATGATTGAATTAGTCGCAAGCCTATCTCTTGGTAGGAAAAGGCCCCTGCTCCAACTGTAGACAGAATGCTGTCCAAAAAGGACAAAACCTGGAAGCAGGTAAGTCGACAGCCTAGCTCTGCCAAGACATGGTAGATAAGTCCTTCATAACCCCTGCTCTACAATCAATGTCTGTCAGAGAAGTGGGGCCAAACGACTGAAGAGCGATGCTGTAATGTATGGAGAGAAAATGGGAACTGTCCAGGCAGCCACTGGTATGTCATTTCTTAGTTTGGGAAGCTGCAGACCCTGTACTTCCTATAAAATCAGATATATTTATCCCTCTCAGGTCTCTGAGGTGATTGAAGAACAGATAAAGTCTCATAATTAAATTTTGAGTTGTTTAGGAGTCAAGAGAGTGCTATACATCTAAGAAGATAATTTTAAAATTGTGTTACAATTAGTATGAATGTTGAGTCAGATATAGAACTTTAAACTCATGGAGATGTTTAGATAGTAGAATGTTAAAGTCAGGTACCAAATACATATGGACTGGTTATTGGGAATGTACGTTAAGCCATATAACCCTCATAACTGTGGCCTCATTACCTCTGTTGTACTGTATTGTATTTATTATTATAAGAGAAAGAGCCATTTGTTGGACTGAAAGAGAAACTGTAGGGGGAAATAAGATATACCTTAAACTTAAAAGAAAAAAAAAGGGAAGAGGATGGGGAGCTGAGGGTTGGAGAGTGGGACTGGAGGGGGAATATGGAGGGGACTGTGATTGAGATGTAACTTGAAGAAATAAAAAATAAAGGAAAAAAAAAAGATGGATCTTCCCACCTCAAAAGATCTGGATTAAATGTGTATCTTTTTACCTCAAAAGATCTGGATTAAAAGTAGGCCTTCCCACTGTTCCTTCTTTGAAGGGAAATGGAAAAGGAGTGGATCTGGCAGAGAGGGAATATGTGTGTAGTAGGGGAAGAGGGAGAGAAACTGCAGTAGGAGTGTAATTATGAAATGTATAAGAGAAGAATAAAAAAAAATTAAGTAGGCCTTCCTACTTGAAATTATTTAATTAAAAACATCCCTCACAGGTGTATCAAGCAGCTTGGGTTTTAGTTAATTCCAGGTGTAGTCAAGTTGACAATCAAGAATAGCAATCACAATGACCTAAGAGACCTCCAGCCCTCCTGAGATTTCCCCTCATTTTGCCACTGAAGACATTTTCCTTAACAAAATGCTTGCATATTCAATCCTGTCTCTGTGCCTATTTCTGGGAACACATAAAGATTAGGAGAGGTAAATCATCACAAAATATATTTATAGTCATACCTGGTACATAGTAAATGCTTAATTATCGTTTGACATTGTTTCCTTGCTCTTGCTACTGTTCTTGTCACAATTATCATAGAAAGTAGATGGTTTCTCCCCTGCAATGCTAAAAAATGCACTATGACATTGTTAAAGAAGCTCAAGGTAGCCTGATATATGTAAAGAAACTGCAAATACTCTTAAAATTAGCATTAGAGACAGATACAATTCTTCCTTATAAAGCTGTATCTGGATGTAAAATTAAATGACAGCTCTGAAGCACAGAATGTCAGTAAGCGAAGGCATCTGCTTCCTGCTTCCACCCCCCATGCTGGAAGACAAAGTCTTATTCATCAACACAGCACAGCGTCTCTGATGGTAGCTAATCATGCTGATATTCATGACCACCTTTTAAAGTGAATTGTTAAATTATGGAGCCAGTCTAAGGCTTGCCATACAAGATGTACAAGGTATATTACTTATTAAAAAGAGTTATTTTCCATGTCCGAGAGTCCTTTGAAAAAAGGTACATTTATGAATTAAGTACAATCGGGTGCTTAATTAATTAATTAACTAATGAGTGCTCAAAATAACAGCAGCGACCGCAGTGGTGTCTCTATAAGAATCTATATCTCTAGCTCTGGGATGTGAGGAACATGTACAGCGAAGACATTTCTAGAAAGAAAAAGATGTATTTGCTCATATACTTGAAATACAACTATCTCAAATAAATTGTCCAGAGGTACAACATCTAAAAGCACACTGAAGCAAGCACTGCAAAAATATTAAGCCCAGCTCTCCATACCAAACTGGTCCTCCCGGACAGCTGGCCAGGATGAAAAAAAGAAAGAAAGCAAAAGAAACAAAACAGAAACAAATAAGCAAAAACCTCCTAAATGGATACTGCATTGAAGATAAGCTATCTTTAATGACTGGGACACTACTATCATCTATTTTCCAAAGGCTTCAACCTATGGTTGAAAGAAAAATAAATCTCCAAGTCCAACATTTGCTCTATCTGGTTTTCTCTTTTGAAGAAGTGGGACATGAATTGCAAATGCTTTTCCTGCATGTGCGCTCTCACATCAGAGCGCCAGCATGCCATCACCTGCAACTGTGAAACATCATCATTCCAGACCAGACCTCTAAAGCTGCCAATGGTAATGCGGGGAGCAGGCTTGAAACTAAAGCAGGAATGCTCCTTTATTGTTAATTTTTATAATTGTGAGGCAAAATGGTACAAGAACATCATTCAAGTGTTGACAATAGAATCCAGGGGAAAATCCACAGTAAGCTTGTCCTGCTTTGAGAGAAAATAAAATCTCGAAGTTACTGAGTTCCAAAGTGGAAGTCCATGGCAAACAAACAATACAGAAACCCCTGGCTCCACATAAGCAGATGAGGGAAGGAGAGAGATGGGAGGGCTTAGGGAGAGAACACGTGAATAGTACTGTATTAGTCACCTTCTCATCACCAGGACAAAATGCCACATAGAACTGATGTCATTGAAAACAGGGAAGGTGTGCACTTTGGCTCAAAGTTTCACTGTAAGAAGATACATAGCAACAGGAGTGATCTACTCCATAGCCACAGAAGCGTGTTGGGGCACTAGTTCACATCTCATGAGGACATGTAGAAGGCTTGCAGAACTAGAGGTGGGCTCTAACTCTATAAGGCCCATTTGTAGACCTGCAGCTGCAAGTTAGTGACTGCTTTCTGAAGGCTCTACAGCCAACAGCCAGGCAGCCAGGGTTGAGTCACATGAGGCTGGGGAACATTTAACAGTTAAACCATAACACTCTTGGTTAAAAAAAAAAAAAGAAAAAAAAGAAAACAAAAAAAAAACTTTAAAGCATTTCTTTTTTATTATCTTCCTTTTTCTTCTTGTTTCAAAGATGCTGAAGATAAATTCTCTTTCCCTTGAGTGTTAAATGGTCATCCCTGAATTCTAACAGGAAATCTCCTTCAATATCCTGTCTCTTTATTGGTTCCTAAGAAATTCTTCATGATGTACCTTCCTCAACAGCAATCATGTGTTCTTCACATCATATCTACCTACACATGACCTTTTCTCAGAAGCCTGCTCCATATTTTGGGAAGCCATTTGTCCATGAGCATCTCACATTTACCACTCAGCTGGCAGCTGACCAGCTGGGGCAGTTCTACAGTGCTTCTGTGAAGTTGTTCGGAATAACCAATAAAAGAATCAGGTTCTGTGTCACACTGAACTGCAAATCCTGACTAAACCTGTTCATGATGAGAACTAAGACAGAGGAGAGACAGTCACAATTTGAGAAACACCTGCCCCCTTCTCCACCAATCCTGCTTTTAAATGCTAGTGAGTTTTGCACAGGTCTGAAAATTTTGACACAAAAAAAGTGTATCTGACTTTTTAACTTGAAAGGCAATCCTTTTAAACTTGAAATCTGTTCCTTACAATTTTTCATAAAGTAACAAAATACAGCAGGTAGCAATTATTGCAAAAAGGGCATGGTTTGTCTTCTATACATGCCATTCAGCCTTATCTGAGAATGGCATTTACTATGCATGTCAATTCGAAAATCAGTGACTACAAAAGTCTTAGCATATTTACTGCTTCCTCCAGATGCAAGAGAATTGTTTCTGTTAGGGTTTTAGAAACCCAGTCTGTGAGCTTTCATTCTCACAGAAAACAAGTTCCTAAGTCACACTGTGAAGGGGGAAAAGTCACTCCTCAGAACCTTCCTTCCCTTCAGGTCCACTGCACAGTGCCTGGGATTCACTTTGCCTTTCATAATCTGCCCCCGTCCTACTGTTCACAGGAGCTCATTTACCTCTGTGCACTTGCTCTTTCTTCACTGGCATCCAGTTCCTTTGTGAAGATAAGACAGGGCACACACCTCTGCTTTCATCCCTGGCCTGGCCAAGGAGAAAACCACCAGACCCAGAAGAGAACACTTGACCTTCCTATTTTCAGTTACAAATTCAAGCAAGATATTTTATTTGCTGAAGTTGCTCGGAAGGAAGATTATAATGCTCGAGTTATTGTGACTTGGCCATGTCACTGAAATGAATGAAAATTTTAGAGATACCCCTTGGCAGGAACTTAGCTGAACCCAGGGTTCCAGGAACTTAGCTGACTATGAAAAGGGTGGAACCAAGAATGAAGGTCAGTCAGGACATGAACCCCAGGCTCCAGGATAGGGTGTCTCCCACATGACTAGCTAAACAATGGGCTGGTACTTTCCACTTGTATTTCCCCTCACCCCCTTGGGTTGTGGTAAACAATGGGCTAGTACTTTCCACTTGTATTTTCCCTCACCCCCTTGGGTTGTAGTTTAAATACCCTACTCTCCCCCAAATTGGGGTCACAAAACTCCTCTACCCCTGTGTGGGATACGAGTTGAGTCCTCAGTGCACTGACCCCCGAAATAAACCTCTTGCGATTGCATCAAGAAGGTCTCTTGCGAGTTTTTGGGTGGCTGTGATATCCCGAGTGTTGGGTGAGGGACTTCCCTCTCCCAGGTCTTTCATCACAAAAATTATTTTTCTAAGAATTAAGCCAAAACAAAACTATATGAGGAATATGACAGAAGATAGGCTTCAAGGCCTAAGGTTCAAGTAACTGGATTTAACCACTTCGAAAGTAATATTGTCCCTTGAGCTCTAAATTGTTTTACCTTTTTTATCTTAAACCAAATGCCATCAGCTGTTTACGATCACAAACTAAGGGTATATACTGATGTAAGCTGCTACCCTGCAGGTTTGCATGGCTTTAGGCAATGCTCTTATTTGCCTTCCTTTTAAAATGATTTTTATGCCTACTAGCTGGTGTTCAGAAACTAAGTCTCTAAGATTCAGTTTTCATTCACACCAAAGAATTTCTGGGCTTGTTTTAGGTTAGAATCTGTATAAGCAGCAGTGTGTTGGTCGTTGTTCTGTTGCTATGAAGAGACATCATGATGAAAGCAACTCTCATAAAGGAAAACATTAATTGGGGCTGGCTTACAGATTCATAGATTTAGTCCACTATCATAATGGCAAAGAACATGGCAGCACACAGTCAAACATACTGCTGGAGAAGTACTTGGCAGTTCTAAATCTGGATTCACAGGTAAAAGGAAGAGAGAATCACCATGCCTGGCTTGTGATTTTGAAACTTTAAAGCCCACCCCCCAGTGATACACTTCTCCCAACAAAGCCACACCTCCCAATCCTTCTCAAGGAGTGCCACTCCCTGATAACTAAGCATTCAACTATTTAAGCCTATGAGGTCATTCTCACTCAAATTATCACATACACCAATTATAATTAATATGTAATTGATTGAAATGGTTGAGTATTACCCTTTTATTGTTTTATATTTATTGAGGTAAATATGGGGATGCCATGTATAATAATAAAACAAGAAAATATTTTCAACCAAAAAGACAGAAAAGAAGGAAAAGGGTTTTTTTTGTTTGTTTGTTTTTGTTTTGTTTTGTTTTGTTTTGTTTTTTAGTTATCCATTGTGTGGAATAAAGGGAAAATTTTATTTAACAGGTAAAAATACAAACTAATACAGAATACATTGACTCTACACATTTTTCTCGTATTTGTTAAAGCTACAGCCTCTGGGTGGTTCTTATGAGGCAACTATCTGGTTGTATTAAAAATAAATAATAGCCCATCAAATAAGTCAGGTGCCAAATACATATTGACTGGACATTGGGAATGTATGCCAAGCCCTATAACTCTCATAATTGTGGCCTAATTATTTCTGTTGTTTTGTATTGTATATGTTGTTATAAGAGAAAGAGCCATTTGTTGGACTGAAAGGGGGAGCTGTTGGGGGGAAAAAGATATACTTTAAACTTAAAAAAAAAAGGAAGTGGATGGGAGGTTGAGGGGGAAGAGGGTAGGAGGGTGGGACCAGAGGGGGGAGTAGGGAGGGGATTTCCATTGAGATGTAACTTGAAGAAATAAAAAATAAATTAAAATAAATAAATAAATAAATAATAGGCTGGCTAGATGGCTCAGCACTTACTGTCCTTTCAGAGGACCTGAGATCAGGCCCCAGTACCCATGTCAGGAGGTTTACAACTGCTTGTAATTGCCTCTAGTTCCTGAAGGCACTTACATCTATGCGTTGCACATAAACTAAGTTGGGCACATACACTAACATACACATTAAAAATATAGAGAAATCTTTTAAAATAAATAAATAATCGAACCGGAAGATGGTCAATATGATAGAGACACTCCTACATTTTCCCCCATACCTCCTACTCCTAACAGCACTAGAGCATGAGTCCCAGCCATGCGAAGCAAGGTAAACAAAACAAAGCAAACAAACAAACAAAACACACCACCACCAAAAAACAAAAACAAAACAAAAAAAAAAAACAGCACAAGAGGCCCCTTCTTTCTCATAAATCAGAGAATCAGAAGAGGGACTCCTGTAGGATGAATAGAATTGAGATGGGATGGGGATACTGATGCATTGTTTATTTTCCTGGGGTTTTTCCCCCTTTGTGTTTGGAGACAGGATCTTGCTAGATGACCCAAGCCAGACTGAAGCTCACCATTCCCCTGGCTCTACTCATAAACTCTGGGATTACCAGCATGTTTCTCACAACTAGATAATTTCCCTTTTTATTCTTCTGAGTTCAGTCAAGCATGCCTCAGTCATGTGGCTGGGCCCCTAGGGAGATTTTTAGAAAAGCTCAGATAACATATTTCTATAATACCAGAAAAGCTAGCAAAAGAGGCCCCAGTGTTTTCAAGAGTCTGATTTTGTCTCCCTTGTTCCTTTGCCACCAAGTCATACCCAGACATGAAAATGGGCATAAAAGTCTAGATAAGGAACATAATAACTTATTAGATAAAAGATGAGAAAGCAAGTGCCTTTCCTTCTGTTATCCAGAGTCCTGGCTCAGGGTTCAGCTCTGAGAATTCTAAAAGCAAGGCTAGCTGTACATCCCAACAAACCAAAGAGAAGTACGGTGAGAAGATGGGGAGATATCAATTAGTGAGGCCGTAAGTGGGAATGCAGGTGAAACATCCCAGCACATTTTGTGAGTTACATAAACCATAAGTTTAAATAGAAGAAAAATGGGGACATGGAGTGAGTAGCATGTAAACGAGTCAGCGTTGGTCTAACTAAGGTTTAATTGATTCTGATCTCACTGAGGGTTCCATAAGCTGGTCGCAGGAAAGTCCTGACCAGTGACTTAAGGAGGCCATCTGGTTCCCTGGAGTTGATCCCTCCTACTTGGGGATCAACCTCCATTTCCACTGTGTGGTAATTGCTCCTAATTAGGGAAAGATCTGCCTGGGAGGCCCTGCTGCTTCTGGATTCTAAGTTCACTGCATGTTTAAAATAATGGCAAAGGATGTTCTGTCACCTCTTTGAAGATGTTCAACAAAATATTCTGGAAGTTGGAAATAAAAGATCTTACTTATGCTGAGCTTCATCCCTTCAGCCTTGAAGTGAACCCTTAGGGGTAAACATACCTACAGGCAGAACGAAGAAGAAATCTGACTTACACTAAAGGACACAAATACAAAATGAAGGCAGAGATGACAGGCTTTAATCCTGTTTTAGTTGCTTGGCAGGGGTCAAGTGCAGTCAATGCCTTTTAGCAAGAGCACCCAGCATGGTAAATCTGACACAAGCTCCATAAAACTCCCTGTCACTTCAGGTACCAAGTCCCAAGTAATAGGCTGTCACCTACACTTCAGACAGAATGGTCACAAATCACAGCCCCTTCTTTGAATTTGATCAAGTCACTATAGCAACTTCCATAACCCATGGAAGTATTTCTTACACATATAATACTGGCTTATTAATAAGGGATACACTAAAGGATACAAACCACCAGATAATGGATGGACAGATTAAGGCATGTGGGAGGAGCACTGAATCTCAACCTCTCTCTGGCAAGCTACCCACGAGGTACTTCCACATACATGTTTAGTTATGTGGAAGCTCTTTGAACTTAGCCTTTCGTGTTTTTTATGAATACATTGTTCTGTGGGTGTGACTGATTAAATTACTTTCTATTTGTGATCAGTTCAGCCTTCAGCCTGCCTTTGCCAGCCCTGCCACTCATTGTAGGATGAGGTTACAGTTCACGTCCTCTCATCCTGCAATGACCCCTAGATCACAGTCATGTTAGCAGTATATAGAAGATCCTCATTTCTCCTTAGGTACAGAGATTTTAGGAGCTATATGCTGGAAGATGGGCGGGAAAACAAACATACATCTCACGGCATCAAACCAGAGCTAGAGAGGAACATCACAAACTGGGGGAAAGGATCAGCTTGTGAAGAAATCCTGAAACTGCTAAATGTGTCTGTACCTAATGACAACTTTTCAAGTTACATGCAGAAAGAAAACGGATGTAACAACGTGGAGAGATAGGCAAATTCATAATTACGCATGCAGACCCACCTCTCAGTAGTCAAGAAATCAAGTAAAGAGACAGTCAACAGGATCTGTCAGTCCTCCACTGTGCCATCAGTGAACTTGGCCTAGTTAACATCTACAAAGCACTCCACCCAACAACAGCATAACACCTGGTTTATTTCCCCCCTCAAGTGCACATGTGACACATAGTGAGTGAGACCGCAGGCTACATCAGAAAAACAAACTTAGAAACGTCTCAATTGAGATAATTCAAGGTGTTGTTCCTTGTTTATAGCAGAATGGAGCCAGGAATCAGTAAAAAGAAGATACCTGGAAGAAAATCTACAAGTGGCTGAAAGTCCAATACACACTCCTAAACAGACTCCGCGTCAATGGAGCAATTAGAAAAGACAGTGTGGATATCTAGAACTGAACGAAATTGAACATTATTATATCAAAATTTAGGGAGTGCCTCCAAAGCAGTGTTTTCATGAAAATGTAGTACTGAGTGCTCATATTCATATATTCTTCATGATACATGAAGAAACACTGTAACACAAGTTTCTACCCTAAGAATTGAAAAGAAAAAGAGAGAGAGAAAGGGATAGGGACCTTAAGTTAGGCAGAGAAAGTAAATAACAATAATAGTAATAAAATATACACATAAAATATGAAGCATAAAACAATCAATGAAAATAAAAGCAACTTTTTTGAAAAAGCAAAACCAATGAATACTGAGCCAGTTAGAGAAACACAATAGGAAATACAAACTATCAATATCAAAATGCGCACTATGGACTCTGTGGACACTAGAAGAATTCCATGAGAGTATTAAGAAATTCAATCTTACAAGTTAGATGATATAAATCAAATGAAAGACTGGTCATCAAAACCCATTTTGATGAGGAGAAATGATCAATAACATGAACACTTCTATACCTAGTTAAAAAGTTTAAATCACAATTGAGAATCATCACAAAAAAAAGTGTCTAGGCCTAGACAGTCTCACATCTAAAATCTTCAAGTCACTTTGGGAAGACTGCATAATGCTCAGTCTTTGCAACACCTTCCAGGAGGCAGACTGGCAGGGAACACTCCTCTACTCATCTCGTGATGCCAACATTACCCTGACGCAAAATGAGACAAAGGGAGCACAAGAGATGAAAACTGTAGAGCAATTACCTCCCATGAACATATCAGACACCAAACTCCTCCATGAAAAACTGGCAAGTTGTGTCAGGCAATAAGTAAAATGGAGTGCAGGCTGGGACAAAGTGAGGTGTACCCTAGGAATGCAAGGCCACTTCATTACTTGAAAAGCAGTAATTATTATTAACAAAACAAAGGAGAAAGTCATATCGATTCATGCAGAGAAAAAATGTTCAAATATTAAACATTCATTCAAAATTTAAACAACAACAAAAAAAATCCCAGCTCTGTGCACACTAGAAATAGAAGGAATTCTCTTAACTTGATTGAGAATCACTATGAAAACACACAGCTAAACATCATAATTAACAATGATTGAATCAATGAACAAAGATACAGCCATTCCATCACTTCCATGGGACATAACTAAAGCCTTAGTTATTGCAATGGCACAAGAAGTGAAATAAAATACATTCACGTTGGAAAAGAATCAGCAAAACTCTACTGACAACTTAAATAATTATCTGCAAAGAAAAATCTAAAACTATCTAGAAAAAAAAGTGTCTTGACAGCAGAGTCAGAGGATCTGGGATCAATAAACAAAAATCAGTAATATTTCTTTACTTTAAGCAATGTTTTTAAGTACTCAAAGTTTTAATGTAATCAAAGTGTTCAAGCTACCTTGACTGAGAGAAAGAAAGGAAGGAAGGCTGACTGACTGGGAATAAACCTAATAAAATGAGTTGGGACTCCATTGCTAAAATATATAAAACATCACAGAAAAAATATTTTAAAAATAACTTGAGTAAACATCACATAGACATGTTTTAGTCTTCAATATTTAAAAATTATTATTTTCAAATCTCATCTAAATGATACATAGCAATAATACTACCCAATTGAAATTCCAAGCTGATTATTTGGAAATCCTGGCCAAAAAAAAATAATAATAAGTATATATATATATATATAATTTATATTGAAAAACCAAAGGAAATAAAGTAGTTGAGAGAATTTGAAAACAGGTGTAAGTGGTGCATTTCCTTTAATCCCAGCACTTGGGAGGCAAAACCAGGTATGTCTCAGAGTTTAGGCCAGTCTTGTCTACAGAGCAAGTTCCAGGATAGCCAGGGCTACACAGAGAAACCCTGTCTCAAAAAAAAAAAAAAAAAAAGTAGATCACTTACACTTTAATAAATTCCAAATAAACCAAATAAGTAAGAGTAAGAGTCCACTGTGAGATTAAAAATGCAGTTCAGTGGAGGTCTATTTGCCTTGTAAGCAAGGCCCTGAACTCAATCCATTGAGCCAATTAATTAATCAATTAGAGAAAATAAGGCTAAAATAAACCTAATGCGATGGAAGTCTACGTGTTTATATGCAGCAACGGGAAAAAATAGACATTGCAGAAACAGACAAAGAGGAATTGGAATTGCCTTTTAATAATTGTGCACAAGGAGGTCACTGAAGATAGAATATCCATTTTAACAAGTAGAGGTACATATATCAACATTTATGCAAAAGAAGCACAAAACAAAAATTGCTCAAACCCATTTATACTTTTCTCAGTAAATAAAATGAGCTCAAAATGGATACTCTACTGGAACAAAAACACAGAAGAATGACATTTGTAGATGATAACACCACAGAAGATCTTGGAGATCTTTGGCTAGGCGGAGTTCTTAGACACCAGGAAAGCACACAACTTCTAAATCAAGACAAATTTGCCTTGAGGGAGCCTGCATACATTAGCCCTCATATAATGAACTGCAAGTTAACTTAATACAAAATTAATTGAGAACCAAACTTTCGAACAACATAGAGCTGGGTCTCAGCCGATGAGAATAGACAGACTTGAATAACTAAAAGGGTGCCACAGTTCAAACCATGTTTCCTTAAGGTGAACTCAGGGCTGCCAGTGATCCCAAGTCTCTACCTCACTTCCCCTTCTGTACCTCATTTCCATTTTCTGTCCTGAAATGCCTTCAAACCACATGCAGCCCCACAGCTCTCCCAACCTGCCCTGGTTCTGAGAGCCGCTTGATTCTAGAGCTGAAATGGAATCCAAATAAACTCGTTCATTGAGTCAGGTATGCAGAAAGAGGCCCATAATCCCCTGCGAAGGCTGGTGCAGGAGGAGGATGGGTTCAAAGCAACTCCAGGCTGCAATGTAAGACTATCATCATAAACAAAAACAGCATCAGCCAAAAAGTCTTTCTTCTCTACCAAAATTTTGACTCTCAACACCCAAAACTGAAATGTTGATAAAAGCAAAAGTAAATGCTTTCTTCTGAAATAGTAAATGTAGAAATTAGCTCCTACATGGAACAAATAGCCAGAAATCATACACCTAACAAAGGACTTACATCTGAAGATGAGTGTTCACATCTCAAATTACAGCAGAATGGTAACAATCTGATTTAAAGCTAAATGAAATATTTTAACAGATATTTTTCCTCAAAAGATATACAAATGACAAATAAACACAATATGTAGTACCACAAACTTGAGTAAATGGGTTAAAAATCTAACCATTTCAAGCACCAAGTACCAGCAAAATTGTAGTTTACTGGATCTCTTATTCTCTATGATGGCAAAATGACACAATCATGCTGTTCAACTTGGCTAAACGTGTACTTACTGGATAACCTAGCAATTCCACATTGCTATATGCTTTGTAGAAATATAATCTTCACACAAAACACATATACACAAATATTTACAACAGCATGATTCATAATTACCAAAAGGAGAAATAATCTAAATGGCCTTCCATGAGTGGATAAACAAGCTAAGCTGGCAGCCATGCAATGAATTGTTCTTAAGAAATAATAACAATTATCTCACACAATCACTAAGACGGGTTAGCCTTAAACACATTATGTAAGTGAAAACAGCTAGGATAAGATGTTGAATGCCGTATGCATCCGTTTGTTTGAGAATCTTGGAAACTGCAGTTTGAGAGACTAGCAGTTGTGAGGAGTCAGGGATGGAAAGTAGGATATGAATGGAAAGGAGCTATAGGTTACTTTGTGTGTGTGCTTTTATTGTATTGTGGAATTTCTCAAAATTCATGGAGCTGTATACCAAAAAAAGTTAACTTTATATAAATTCTTCAAACTCAATTTTTCAGAGTCTGGTTGATAATCTTAGCCCTGCGCTGTCTTGCTCCAAGCTTTGAACAAGATGCCTCTTTCCTGGATAGCCAGTTTTCTCGGATATTATATGATGGCCCGAGTCTACATTCTTTCACAGATTCTGCTATCAAGTGATTGAAAGTGAAGCACATGGTGCCTTTCTCTTCCCTGGTCCCCCGTGTCCTCATCAGAAAGTTACTCAGTAGTTCATGAGACACTGATTGGCCCAGTGGGGTATTTCCATCCTCATATCATCATGAAAGCTGAACTCTTCACATTGTCTAAATCTACCAGACACTCAACTTTCTAAACTATGAAACCCACAAAGAAGTCTACAATTACAAATTATTGTTTCTTGAGCAAAATTTTAAGGAAGGAAATAAAACAATGGAAAATGTATAGTGAAAATTTTCATCCCCAAGGGAGAATATAGAACCTATATAGACATAGAAATACTTTTCTAAGCCGGGCGGTGGTGGTGCACGCCTTTAATCCCAGCACTTGGGAGGCAGAGGCAGGCAGATCTTTGTGAGTTCGAGGCCAGCCTGGTCTACAAAGTGAGTCCAGGACAGCCAACGATACACAGAGAAACTCTGTCTTGAAAAACCAAAAAAAAAAAAAAAGAAAGAAAAAAAAAAAGAAATACTTTTCTTTTAAATGGCATTAGCTGAACACTCAGAGCCCTCTTTAACGCCCTGTCATTACACAGGATATGACTGTCAGTATAACATTCTATTATTTTTTTTTAATTTCATAGATTATAGACTAGAATTATAATAAGGAGTAAAATCTCTCTTTCCAGGAAACCAGACTCTAGTCAGTAGGTATACTTCTAGAAGAAGTTGACAAATTATTTGAAAGCTTAAAATCATAGTAATTCTATTTCAAAGTATTCTCAGAATACAATATTTTAAGAATTGGTGGCTCACCATATTAAATGTGTTAAACTTAAGAGGATGGGAAACTCCCTGGAGCAAGGTGTACCGACTCTCCCCCATCCCCCTGCTCTCTGTCTCTGTTTCTCTAATTTTCTCAGGACCACTGGAAAGCACCCAAAGTAATGTCAACTAGACAACTGATGCCAATAGATAGAATGCCCATTTACAGAAACAACAATTCCCCTTCTAGAGGACAGACCACAGTAACTAGTATGTCTCTCATACAAAGAAAGCATGCAGCCTGAGATCTCCCTCAAAGACCCTCACTGCAGATGGATCCTGCCCCCTGCCAGAGATAAAGGAAGCTACATGCATGAACACGAAGGCCTCACCCTTCAATCTGTTACTTTAGATTACACCCTGATGCCCAGTTACGTTTCTACAAGCTGTCCATTTGTCAATGAACCTGTACAGAAGAAGGGGAAACACACACACACACACACACAATTAATTGAATCTTAATTTCTGAAGCTTCCCAGTATTATGTAAAATTTGATTGAATGAATGTGTATTTTCATCTTGTTACCTCCATTCTGTTTCAGTAATGATGGTTAGGACCCTTGTGATGAGTGTGGGACAGTGGCAAGTTTCCACTCTATGTTAGCCTACTGTGAGCTCCAAGCAAAGCCGTCCCTTGCAGCACTCGTTGTTACTGTGCAGCATTAATAATCTGCCTTTAAAGAACTGATTGAAGAAGCTATGGTAGAATAGCATTGCATGACACCAGAGCTAGAAAAATGAGTTAAGGTTATCAAAACTAATCACCCTCCCTAAAAATACTATTAAGATGAAGAAAACATACAGTAGAATTACAATGTTTTTAAGAGAACACACACGATTGCTATTTCTATTGTCTGTAGATGCATTCTGGAAGTCATGGAGATTCCACAACAAAGCCATGACTGGGGTTATCTCTGAGAAAGAAGAGACGGGCATGCGTTTAAGCCAAAAGTCTTTCTTTAAGTGAAAATATAGTTACATGTTATTAATATAATTGTGAAAATTAATATTTAAGCAAAGTTGCCAAAGAGACATTTCATCAAGAAACTTTCTGGACGCCACACAGAAAAACATAGAGGCAGGTCACCTGGGCAGTGTCACAGGTTGGCAGTTGTCAAGAAAAAACTCTTTTCACAGGAAAAGAGAATATCGACTGGTCTTAGAGCCATGTATTAGGGACTGGGGGGTCCATTCCATCTATTCCTAAATTCCTCAGTTGTAAAACAATCTCTCAGCTTTCGGGACTCGTGAGCAGCTCTTCATTTCATTATTTCATTTCATTCCTACTGGCACCTTTATGTAACTCAGCACCCACTCCCTTCCCCACCACTGAACAATCCCAAATCAGAATAGTGCATATTTATTTTTAAACTTAAAGTGAAATAAAGCAAATTTTGTTTTGAGAGTTCTGTGACACTCTTCGGAATAATTAGAAAGACCCTGTGGTGTCACAATACCAGAAGTGGGAAGGCATTTGCTTATACTGTTGCCATGGGGATCTGCATCCTGTGATAATCCAGTTTGGAGATAGCAGGAGAGGAGAGAAATCTTCCAACAGGCTACAAATATGACAAGGTAGCTAGCACCAAAAAGTAAATAGCACCAGAGGGGTAGACCTTTGCCTGTCCCCGCCCAGGCATCGCGATAAGGGTGCTGAAGAAAGGATCTGCCCCAGCGTGCCCATTCTGCTCAGGTGCCTGCTGATGCATTGCTGCAGAAGAGGAGGAACTGTTGGAAAGCTCTTTTTGCAGTTTATGCTCCAGACCTGGTCACTGCCCCATGGTGATTACAGCTCAGGGGGCCTAGAGCCCTGCCTTCCGCTCTGCCTGTTAGAAGCACTGGGCCCTCCATAAAGGTGTATTATGTTTTCCCTACTTTAATTTTAGCAACTACACTTCAGCAATTTGCATTTAAATGTGTTGTCAGAGAACTTCCAGAAATCTTTAATAGGAAGACCGATTTGCATTTTAATATGCTGTTAAAGAATTTCAAAATATCTTTTTTTAGTGTGACTTCACGTTCCCCGAGAAATGGCCACCATTACGGAAATTACAATTACCTGGGCACAATTTTAAACAGTTATCTTTCAGAAGCACTGCGATTCTGTTAGACTTTGTTTGAAGTTCCTTGTAAAAAAAGAAAATCAATGCCGGGCGGTGGTGGCGCACGCCTTTAATCCCAGCACTTGGGAGGCAGAGGCAGGCGGATCTTTGTGAGTTCGAGGCCAGCCTGGTCTACAAAGCGAGTCCAGGACAGCCAGAGATATTCAGAGAAACCCTGTCTCGAAAAACCAAAAAAAAAAAAAAAGAAAATCAAAAGGAAAAAGAAAATTGTGAACCAGGAGGCCTTAAAGGTAGAATTGACACCATCAATACACCGGCTTGGGACAGTGAGTCATAATAAAAGGCGGCTTCTGCAGGACACAGGAAGGAGAGATATTTTTCTGGCTATCGCCATACTCCGTTTTTTATGTGCTACAATAGGAAGGCTAAATGCTGAGACAGGTAGAGTCCTTATAGCACGACTGCACCACATTTAAATATCTCCCAAGGGTGGTCATAATCCTTAACAAGTATTTCTGTTCCTGTGGATTCTGAAGAAAGATTGATTAGGTTGTAGAGTCACATTCAAATTAGCAAAAGATATTATATATTTTATTCCCTGTGTCTCCTCAGTGTCAGCAACTCCAGGTTTCTGCTTCCATGGCTAAGCAAGGCATTGCAAGCTTTCTCAAATCTATACCCTGCCCACTGTCTCAGTGTTCATGATTCCACTCCACAGGACCCTTAAACTCTTGACCAGGCTAAGTCACTTCCGCAGAACCCCCCTCTCTGAAGATGTCCCAACATGAATCCCACACACTATGAACTATATTGAGGGAGAAGAAATAAGTGAAATGAGGGTGAAGAGGAGATGGGCAAAGAGAAACAGGAGCAGGAGGATGAAGACATTTCCAAAAATTCCTAAAAATATTTTGATCTTTTCTCTAAAACTACTATGTGGGTTTTCCAGAGTTTGTATTGTGCTAAATTTCACATGACATAAAAATGTAACGTCTTAGACACTTTTAGCAAACATTCATAATGTTTCATGCCCAAATCTATCTCCATAACTCTTTCATTTGGTAAAACTAAAACTCAATGACCATTACCTAACTTCTTCTCTCACTGCCTACATAGCAACATCCAGCCTCCCCTTCTTAGCATGAGCAAATGTTGACTTTCAACGAATTCTTTTCTTGAGCTCATTAAGATGACTTTGTGTCCTTCCTTCATTATATTAATTAATGGCCATTTTTGATATGCCAGAACCACCTTGAATCCTATAAATAAGCCCCATGAGGTTATGGTATAGAATCATTTCACTATGCTTGTAAATTTTGTTTTCCGGTATTTTACTAAGGGTATTTGCATCCATTTTCATAAGCATGTTGGACTGTGTGCTTCTGTTTTTATCTAGCTCAGGTACCCAACTAGCATCACAGAATAAGTTAGGAAAGATGCCATTTTTGGAAATTTTTAATAATAATCGATGTTATTTTTATAGAATCCATCAGTGAGCACAATAAATATGCCTGGTGTTCTCTGTCTTGGGGTAGTTTTTATTACTGATTAAATTCCTTTACTAGATGTACATCTGTCTAATTTTTTTTAGTTCTTCATAACCTCTTTTTTGATAGGTTTCATGTTTTTGGGAATTCAACCATTTCACCTTCTTTATTTAATTGGTAACTGCTCATAATATTACTATTTCTTCAGAATCAGAAATAACAATCTAAGAACTACATTTTTCATTTCTGATAGTATGAGTTTTTTTCCTGCCTGCCCACTCCCTTTATATCTTCCCTCCTTTCGTTTACACTTATCTCTAAGCATATCTCTCTCCTTATGGTTTCTTCTCTGCTCTGTTGCTTAAGAGTGAGTTATTTAACCTCCTCAGACTTGTGAACTTCCTAGTTCACATCTGCTATTGGTTTTTAATTCCACCCTGCCTAGCCATAAAAGATACTTCATATAATATTCATTTTTTTTAAAATCTATTGAGACTTCATTAGTAGCCTAGTATATGGTAATCCTGAAAAATTCAGTATATGTCCTTGAGAATATTGCACATGCTGTTGTTTCTGGGTAGGCAATTCTGAATGTGTTCATGGACTCTAATTGGTTCTTTGTGTTGTCTAACACCTCTATTTCTGTATGTCTGATTGTCCTATCCATTGCTAAAAGTAACATACTTAAGTCTCTATGGTTGCATACTATTGTTTCCTTCAAGTCTGTCAATTTGTGATCCATATATTTCATGCTTTGCTAATATATGTATAACATTATCTCATAATCTTACTGAACCACACCATTTGTTAATATATAGCAATTTGTCTGATGTCTACTTTTATATTTAAAGTCTTCTTTCAGTCTTTGCTGAATACTAGTAAAACTATCTTGACCACTTTTTGCTGGGCTTTGCATATATCTTTATATTCATTACTTTCAGTTTGTTTACATCTTTGAATCTAAAATAAGCTTTTGTAGAAAGCTTAGAGATAGGCTATACATTTTTGTCCCATTCTGTTCGTCTTTCTTTTGGGTGGATAATTTAATCCATTTTTACGTAAAATAATGGCTGGTAAGGTGGGGTTTGCTCCTGTTATTTTATGATTGGTGCTCTCTTTTCTTTTTAGATCATGTCTAGTATACTCAGGAACATTGATACTATTTGTAATTTACTACTATTTGTGGTGAATTCCTTTACAATTCATTCTCTATGCATTCCTTGGGTATTTTCTTTATGGTTACCATGGGAATCAAGTTTGATTGCCTAAAGCATAAACATTAACATAATTTTATTCCTGTCTAAATTCAGCAACACAAAATTCTGTTTCTTTACCACACTGGCCCATCTCTCTTGTGTGTTGGTATAAAAAAATGTATGTTTATATACTGGATCTCAAAAACATAAACTAATAATTCTTTTTAAATACATCAATCCCTTAGATTATTTAGAAATCAAAATGCAGGGTTGACAAACAAGAATTATAATAACACTAACTCAGATTAATATGTTTCATTATACAGTTTCCAAAACCATGTACAAAACAAAAAAAAATAGAATTATAAACTGCTATAAAAAACACTGGCTTTTTGTTCTTATCTGAGTATTTACCCCTTGAGGTCTTTCTTCACACAAATCTGAGTCACTGTTCAATGTACTTTTATTCCACTTTCCAAGCCAAACTTAAGCCTTTCTTTCAGTGAAGATCCACTAGTAACAAACTCCCTCAGCAATGGCTTGGAGTTTGGTTACAATACATCTTGTTCTTTTAGCTTACCTTACTTCAAGGTCACTGAATGTATTATATATTTAAATTCATACCTTAAATCAAAGTTGGGAATTATAGGCATTGTATCTTGAAATGGTAACTCTCCCTCTTTATCTTCTCCTTCAAAGATTTTTACATTTCTTGTTGGTCTACTTGATGATATTCTACATACTATAGACTCTCTTCTTTCTTTCTCTCTTCCTTTCTTTCATATTTTTGGAGTAGGTATTGAACAAAAAAAGACCTTGTACCAACTAAGCAAATGGTCTATCACTAGACTATATTTTCAGCCCCTTTTCTTTTATTTTTAAATTTCTTTTCCTCTTTCTTCTCTGTTGCCCCTTCCCCTTCTCTCTCTCTTTCTCTTTCTCTCTCTCTCCCCTCCTCTCTCCCTTCTCTCTCTCCCTCATTCCCTTCCTCTGCCCTCTCTTTTCTCCCCCTTCCCTACCTCTCTCTCTGGCCTTAAACTTGCACTACCCCAGCAAGGTCATGCCATAACCCAGGAGCTCTCACTGTATTCCCTCTTTTCCCCAGCATCCTGAGTTTCCCTCATTCCTTCTTCAGTTTACATATCTGCTCCAGTCAGGTCTGCTTTGGAGGCCCTCTAGTGAACATCTTCTATTTCTACTATTGCCACTTTTTAGTTTAAAGTTTTCTTCTTTATTTCTTTTTGGGTATTCTATTTTTTAGTGTTCCTATTTTTTTTCACACATTGTTTTATTGATTCTTCTGAATTACTTTATCTTTTAGCATCTCTAATGCAACAGTTTTAAAGTCTTTGTATAATAAATCTTGTCCTGAGATCCTCTCATCAATTATTGTTGGTGATTTTTTTTATTTTAATGTAACACAGTTTTCTGATTCTCAAGGAATAAACATTAGACTCTATAATGTAGTAAACTCTGGAAACCACATTCATTCATTCTCTTCTCCAGGAGTTTCTGTGGATTTTTTGTTCAATTGGTTTTTATTTGTTGCTATTTTGATTTTCATTTCATAACCCTCTGCACACAAACTTTTGTGTTTCCTGGTGTCTGGTGTCCAAAAAAAACAAAACAAAACAAAAATGGAGTGGAGGAATAAAGAAAGTCTCCTGTGCTTTAAATTCTCTGGGAACCACTTCAGGTGAAATAAAACGAGCATGTAAGAATTTGGGTGGAATGTGTGGCAGCAGCTCTGGGTTCATCTTCATGACCATAAGCAGTGAAAAGCCATCAAAGTTTAGGCCCTTGATATTTGGAGAGCAGGATGCTTTTTGGTCATCCTATCTCCTGCAAGTTATATGCAAAGTATTCTAATATCACACTCACAGCTGCCTACCACAGATCAAGGTGAAGGGATGGAAATGATTACTGTGCTCACAGATGAATTAGATCAGAATTTAGTATCTAAGATTTCCTCTGGAAGTTGCAATGCTGAATAGACTTCAGAGTTCCAAAATCATTACTACAAACTCTACCAGTGCAACTGTTTAGGATGAAAGATAAATACCTGGATGCTACTATTTGACACCATTCCTAGAGCCTCTCTGCCCCTGTGATCTTGAGTACCTCAAATCTAGAAGCCCTGAGATGGGATTGTGAGGCACATGGTGTGTTTGGACAAAGAATCTGACCAGCAGAAAAGCAAAGTCCCCAGATCTCGTTAACTCAACCCATTCACTGTGTACTGGCCACATGGGGAAGAGTGTCATCCAGTTGGACAACTACCTCTTTGTTGTGTTTCTTCTACTGATCATGTGCATTGTCTGTAGGAACCTGGTATGCAGAACTGAGGAAACATGGGGAATACTGACTTGACTGGACACCTTTCAAGAAGATAATTCAGGAGGATTGATGCTCTGAGTTCTAGGCCAGCTGGGATTATATCTTGAAGCCTTGTCTCAAAAGAGGCTACAGATGGAGAGACCAGTGATACATTAAATATAATCCATGAAAATGAAAAGCAGAATGAAAAACATAAAGACCTTTTTGGATGAAAAGTCAAGTAATCACTCATCCATTTATTCAATTAATATCTACTGCATACTGTCTGCATGCTCAGGGAAGAACTTTGCATAGCAAAGATGCCAAGGCAAGGCAGAGTAGAACTGATAGGCATCAGATTATAAAGTGTCCTGCACTGTGTTCCACCTTTCCCCCAAGGGCCTTCCATTTATTAAAAATCCTCAAAAGAAATTTTTGAAATGATCACCATTTCAGAATGATCACCACCCTCTGTGACAGACAAAAGAATGACCTAGAGAACTGAAGGATGCCACTTGTCACTCGGCTCAACTAGTAGAACTTCCATCTCTGGGTTACACTGAAACAACCTTCCTGTCTTCGGTGAGGACCTCCCTCTGTGGAAATACTTCGAATGTCTGTGGGAGTTGTGATACAGTTTTCTGAATCATCCACTCTTTTCCTGTTATTTCGCCTCGTGGCTGGAGGAACATATTTTAAGATTAGTGTATCCAAGTCATGTATACCAAGAGATACAAATCAACCAATTTAAAAGTCTTGGGTGAAATTCATAGTTAAAGACCAGATGAACCAAAATGTTTTTGTCATAGAGCTGGGAATGTGAGTCAGCCAGGAGGGTAAATAAAGATCCATTTCACTGGATTCTTCCCAGAGACAAGCACAGTATCCAACTGACCATTGTTAAAGGAAAAGGCCAAATAGAAAGCGTATTGTACCTGTGTGCCCTGTCCATGTGGCCAGGTGAGCATGGCACAGAAGCTAAGCCCTCATGCAGTAGGTGGGAAGGTAGAACAAACTTACATATTTTTCTTCTTGAAAGGAACAAATAATAACAAGGTTGGGCATAGAGGGCCAGTCAAAGTCCTGCTATGCTTTTATTAATTTTTTAAAACATAACTTCCCTGGCTTTTGAAGTGATTCTGCTGCTCTTGATGAGGCATTACCAAAGTGAATTATTTATAAAGCTACAGGAATCCAAAAACTCTAGTGAATGAATATCTTTGATGCCATCATGTCCTGAAAGGCTACTCTCTGCTCCCTTCCATAGATATTCTGGCTACAACTTTCTCTTGTTATGACTGTCCATTCAGGTCAAACAAAAGTTCTGCTGCCAAAGAAAGACACAGTGAAAGAGAAATCTGGCCATGATGTCCCTCTGAGTCCTTCAGTGTCCCCACCATGGTAAAGAAAAGCTATGAGATAAGAGAAGATGGAGAGAGAGAGAGATATTTCTCTATATATAATATATTATATAGAGAGAAGTATATGTATACATGTAACACACCCATTTATGTATGTAATATACATACTTGGCTTTTAAACAGTATGTATGTATGTATGCACATATATTTGTTATTTTAAACAAAACCTGTTTATCACCCTTTTAAGTCTCTCTTCAATCTCTTAGGGGAAGACCATTAGGAAAAAATTCTTTTAGAGAATTCCAGAAGCACAGTGGAATTCTTTTTTTTTCTTTTTTCACTTTTTTTTTTGTGATGTTTCTATCCTGTGGTCATACAAAAGAACCTTATTCTAACTCTGAACTATTAGAGTTTTCACTTTTCATATAAAGCCCTTTTTGAAGCCATACAATTCTTTTTTTTTTTTAACTGAGGAAGAAGAATACCAAAGCATAAGTGTCAGAGACACCTGCCTTTGAATTCTACTCTTAACCCTGTGTGAACTTGGTTTACGACACTGAGAAATAAGACAGGGTACAGAGCACAGTAGAAATATGTCTTGGCTATTTAATAAGTAAGCTCTGTCTGTTGAGTATTCTAAGAACCAAGCATTCACTGTCTCAGGTGCGAGGACGCAGCCAAGATCACAGGTGTATAGCTCTTCTGGGTACCAAACTTTAAGGTTATGAGTATTTAAACTGAGTGTAAGTAGAGGGCATGGCCATGAGTTTGTTTCCTGGTCCAGGTTGTTCACGTAGCTTAATTGTACTTCCTGAAAAAGAGCTGTGAATCACACTATCTCCACCCATCTTGCTGTATTTTATATATATATATATATATATATATATATATAAAATATTAAAATCAAGAAATGATGTAAGCAGCCTTCTGAACAGAGAAATCCTTGGAGACAAGAGAAGAAACTGTGAGTGAACAGCAGGTTATCATTGTGGTGTGTACTGGCTGCTGTTATTGTCGCTGTTTGTTATTGTTATTTTTTAAGCCTCTTACCTGCTGGTGATTAAGGTAATAATACTACACCATGATAATGTCCTTGTGCTTTCAAAAATGTAAATAGACATTTGTGACACCTGTACCAGTTCTTCTAAGTATGTACTTATCTAGCCCCACCTGTTTGGCTCAAATTAAGCCAAACAGGTTTCTTCTAGCTTAAAACTAGAACACACATCAATGTGCTATGCTTTCATTTCTCTGTAGTAGCAAGGTAAGTTTGCTAAGGGATGGGAAATATATGTCACTGGTTAAGTTGTTAAAACAACAACAATCACGACAAAGGTTTAATCTTTAGTCATTAGGGAACTGCAAATTAAGCCTCCTTGAGATTCCATCTCATCCTACTCAGATAGCTATTATCAAGAAAACAGATGACAGTAAATGTTAGCAAGGATGTGGTGGGAAAGGAGCCTTTATATATTGCTCATAGGAATGCAAACTAGTGCAGCCACTATGGAAATCAGGGAATAGGCTCCTCAAAAACACTAACACAGAAATACCATATAGCCCAGTTACACTACTCTTGGTTGAAAGTTTTTAGGAATCTAAGTCAGCTTGCAATGGACATAGGTGCCCAAACTTGTTTACTGCAGTGTTAGTCCTAATGGCTAAGATCTGGAATCAAACTGCGTGCCAACTAACAGATATGGAAAAAGAATGTGTAAATACACAAATCCATGAGGTGCCGGTATTGGGAGGCAGGGTTCTTAGTAGTTAGAAAGGTTGTGATAGTAGAGACATCATGGTGAGATCAATGTCCTTACATGAACAGGAAAAGAACTGTGTGATCTCTCCCTACTATGTGATAATACAGCGAGAAGGTGAAGGGCAGCTCTGAGAGGGGACTCAAGCAAACTGGCATACTTCTCTTGGACCTTTCAATCTCTATGTTTTTTTAAATTAAAAAAATTTAATAAAAAATATATGGGATAGAGGGTGGGAGGGCAGGACTGTGAGGGGTGGGAAGAGAATACTGTGATGGAGATATAACCTGAAGTAATAAATAAATATTAAAAGGATAAAATAAATAAGTAAACAAGTCCAATTTGCCTTATCTATATACTCACTGGAGCATAGGGCAAACTCTCAGCAGCCTGTTGAGTCTTTCCTCTCCTGCACAGCCCCTACTCCCCAGAAGCCTTAGATTGTGGAGCTAGCTCTGTTGTTTAAACCACCTAGTGGATGGTATTTTGGTATATAGGCCAGGACAAACTTAGATCAAAAGGAATCGTTGAATCAAGCTCTGAATCAATTTCCAAACTTTAGCTATTTGCATACTCTATTTGTCAGGATCCTTTAAAAGAACAGAACTTACAGAATGGATACATGCTATCAAAGAGGATCTATTCAATTATCTTACAAGATATGGGTTTGGGAATCCAACAACAGCCATCCTCACTTGGAGAATTTGAGAACAGGGGCTTGGGTCACAAGGCTAGAAGCCTCAGGTCACCAGCCTGGGGCTAATGGAGGGCTAGGAGGATTCCTAGAAAACTAAGGCTCTTCAATTTGCACTGACAAGCTAAGCTGCTAGGTTCGGAAGTCAGCCAAGGATGGAGCAGTAACAGGCATGGGATAGATGCATTCACCAGCTTATACCTGGGCCAGCACAGAACGATGCTACTCACCCTAGGAGAAGGGATTCTGTTCTCAGCTAATTCTTCCTGCAAATACAGCCACAGACATTCCCCCCACCTCAGGTATATTTCTTAGTCAAATCCAGATCCACAGGTTTAGACAAGTTGAAAACTAAGATTAACCATCAAGCATATGTCAACTTCATTTGGGATTTCTCATTTCCTCAAATCTCATAACTCTTAACCTAAGAGTTTTAAATATTAAACTTTGTATTTCAAAACATTCATTAAGAATTAGACTTTATATCCTAATCGTACCTGAGAAGTACCATAAGTTACAAAAAGAAGAAAAGAGTCAAAATGAATATAATTAACACAGTAATATTAAACTCCAGACAGGCACCATCTCCTCTTTAAAGATTCCAATTCTAAACTTGGTTCATTAATAAGGGAAGGTTATTAGCAGGGGTTAGATAGGGTAATGATAATCAGGCATCAAACCGAAGATTTCTCTTCATAATGATTAGCAAGTTTAATTACTAACCAAAGGGAGAATTATGGAAGTGCCACTTTGCCTTGTTTAATCCTGATGCCGATTCACTTGCAAACATGGACTATGCATGGTGCTTCCATGCTTTGGGACTCATTGCCCTAAACCAACTGAGTCACAGGATTGCAAGTCCAGGACAACAACGCTCACAATTGTGCTGCTAATTTATTACAGTGATTACTACGGCAGCCATACATCCTAGCTTGGTGTGCCCAGAACAACTTTATGCATGTCTTAGTCATTAACAGTGCCCTTTCCATACACTCAGATGTGTCCTGACTTGGGACAGTCTGGGTCTCTACCCATCCAGTTCTGAATACCCATTGTACTAGCTCCTTGATAGTGACTCCATACAGGAAGGGAGAAACAAGATAGTTCCAGCCCTCAGAACTCAGTAGCAAAAGATTTGGGGAAGAAGAACATCTCACTGTTTAAAAAAAGAGTGATAAGACTTGCAGCATGAGGCATCTGTGTAGCAAGCACATGATTGGGATCACAGTGAAGGATGACTAGTATTATAGAAACATGTGGGATTTCCTGATCCAGGAAGGCATGAATGCTATCCACAACTGATGTACGAAAGATGGTGTCAAGCAGGTCCTTTCCCTCAACATAGTGCTTCATTCTGTGATTATGAGTGCTCAAGAAATTAGTGTGGTAAAGATTAAAACAATGGACTGAAGAGATGATTCATCAGTTAAGACCACGAACTGGTCATGCAAAAAACCTGGGCTAGCTTCCTAGAACAGCACCCTCCATCTGTCTGCTTGAAGCTGCCTGTAACTGCAGTTCAGAGGATATGACGCCCTCTTCTGGCCTCTAAAGACACACACACACAGACATACACACACACACACACACACACTACACACAGACACACAGACATACAGACACACACACACTCACAAATACTCACATAGCCACATACACATATAGCCACACATGTGCACACACACATAAACACATACACATATGCATACATGCATGAATATACACATAATAATAAACCATTTTAAAGATTAAAATAACAACAAAAACTATTTTCTACTCCTGTTTCTTTAGTAACTGCAAGATGTAAGAAAACCTGTTACACATACTGAAACACTAAATATGTAGAGGAAGGCAGACATTTATAAGCAAGAATATCATCAAATAATTCACCAGTTTAACAGCATAAGTCTGAACATTTTAATATGTATCATTTTTCTGTTTTTGTACTGGTTAAAAGAAAAATAATTATCAAAACTTAAAATCGGGGGGGATCCAAGATGGCAACGGCCTGCGCGGACATATTTTGATTTCAGGGTTAACAGTCACAAGGTGGCGAGTGTTGCAGGATGCTGTACAAATGGCACGACCCCTTCTAAATCTCACCCAGCTACCCAGGGACCACCGAGGGTCCCTGGGCAGGGCGCTCATTCCCACTCTCAGACACACAAGGAAGCCGCTGGACCCAGGAATTGGGATTCCCCCATCCCCTACCAGGAGAGAGAGACTCCCTGTAAGTTCCAATCTAATACCCAGTGGGCAGATTCAGATCCCACACAGAGATAATCCCCATCCTGCTGGGCATCCCCAGGTCTCGCACACATGAACCAATTATCTGGCGAAAGGTTGCAACCCTTGGAAGTGAGTGCAGCTCAGCTGCAAAGTGCCTTCAGACTGCAGATTGTAACCCACTGCTGTGACGTCACTGGCTAGTTTCCAAGCCGCGGGAGCAGCAAGGCTATTGGGGATGAAGGGCATATTTACCCACTACAGGAACCAATCCCGGGCAAACTGCGAGATATTTGAAACTGTCATATATCGGTACTAGCCCTTCTGGTGGGGAACCAGAGCTTACTTGTACACAGCTCCATCACCGGGATTAGTTAGGTCTCCACCTAGGAGACAGGGCTGAATGACTCACCTTATAGGGGTGGAGTAAGGCAACTCAAATCCTACACCAAAGCACCCCCTTTGGACCCAAGTCCAGAAGACAGCAAAAAAATTCCACATGGCCAGAGGCCCCAGACAAAAAAAAAAAAAAAAACACAGCAAAATGTCTCCAACAAAAGAAAGCAATGCTATTCCATCCAGCCCGAACCACCTCACCACAACTGAAACACATGAAAACCATGACAATTCTACATTATGGAAAGTGATAGAGTCCCTTCAAGAAGAACTTAAATCTATGAAGGAATTCAAAGAAGCCACAATTTACAAGTCAAAACAATGAATAACACCATTAAAGAGCTCCAAGCCAAGGTGACTCAGCTTGAACAGGAAAAGGACAGAGCAATGAAAGATTTCCAGGCAAAAACAAGCAAACTAGAGAAGGAAATGTACAAAACAAACAATACCATTCAAGACATGAAAATAGAAATGGAAACAATAAAGAAAAAACAGTCAGAGATAATAGGGGAAATGGAGAATCAAGGAAAGAGAATAGGAACTACGGATGTGAGTATCAAAAATAGGATGCAAGAGATGGAAGACAGGATCTCAGGCATGGAAGATTCGATGGAAGAAATCAGTACAACATCCAAAGAAAATGAGAAAGTTAAAAAAATCTCTCACCCACAACATCCAAGAAATCAAGGACTCAATGAAAAGATGGAACTTAAGAATTATAAGCATAGAGGAAAGAGAAGACTCCCAACTCAATGGTCCAGGAAATACCTTCAACAAAATCATAGAAGAAAACTTCCCAAACCTAAAGAAAGAGATGCCAGTAAAAATCCAAGAGGCTTACAGAACATCGAACAGATTAGATAAGAAAAGAAACTCCTCTCACCACATAATAATTGAAACACCAAATGTACAGAACAAAGAAAGGATATTAAAAGCTGTAAGAGAAAAAGGCCAAGTCACATACAAGGGCAGACCCATCAGAATCACACCTGACTTCTCCTCAGAAACTTTAAAAGCTAGAAGGGCCTGGACAGATGTCCTACAGCCCTGAGAGAACATAGGTGCCCAGCCAGACTACTATACCCAGAAAAACTCTCTATCAAGATAGATGGAGAAAACAAGATATTCCATGACAAAATCAAATTCAAACAATATCTCCTCACAAACCCAGCCCTACAGAAGATCCTAGAAGGAAAATTCCAACACAGAGAAGATAACTACACCCAAGAAAACAGAGGAAATAGAAACCTCTACAGCAACTAAACAAAAAGAAACACAAGACATCCAGCTATACCAAAATAATTGGAAATAACAACCCCTGATCACTAATATCCATCAACATCAATGGACTAAACGCACCAATAAAAAGACACAGACTTACAGACTGGATCCGTGAACAAGATCTATCTTTTTGCTGTATACAAGAATCACATCTCACTATTGAAGATAAACACTATCTCAGAGTAAAGGGCTGGCAAAAGTTTTTCCAAGCAAATGGATCCAGGAAACAAGCTGGAGTAGCCACCCTTAGCTAGACAGACACTTAGCCAAATTAACTAAAAGACAGAGGGAGAAAACACAAATCAACAAAATCAGAAATGAAAAGGGAGAAATAACAACAGACATTGAGGAAATCCAGAGAATATTTGGATCCTACTTTAAAAATTTATACTCCACCAAATTTGAAAACTTAAGTGAAATGGACAATTTTCTTGATAGATTCCACCTACCAAAGCTAAATCAAGATCAGGTAAACAGATTAAACAAAATAGACTTCCAATTGAAGTTAATAAAAAAAGACAGAGAAGGGCATTACATACTCATTAAAGGAAATATCCACCAAGAGGACATCTCAATATTGAACATCTATGCCCCAAATACACAGGCACCTACATTTATAAAAGAAACACTTCTAAAATTAAATCGCACATCGATCCAAACACTTTAATAGTGGGAGACTTCAACACCCCACTCACAACTATGGACAGATCATCAATACAGAAGCCAAACAGAGAAATAATGAGTCTAACAGAGATCATGAAACAAATGGACCTAACAGATATCTACAGAACGTTTCACCCAAACACAAAAGAATACACCTTCTTCTCAGCACCTCATGGAGCCTTCTCAAAAATTGACCATATAGTTGGACACAAAGATAGCCTCAACAGATACAAGACAATTGAAATAACCCCTTGTATCTTAGCAGACCACCATGGAATAAAGCTGGACTGCAATAGCAAAAGAATCAACAGAAAGTCTACACACCCACGGAAATTGAACAACTCTTTACTAGAGGACCACTGGGTCAGGGAAGAAATAAAGAAGGAAATCAAAGACTTCTTAAAATCCAACGAAAATGAAGACACAACATACCCAAACCTATGGGACACAAGGAAAGCTGTGCTACGAGGAAAGTTCATAGCACTAAGTGCCTTCAAAAAGAAAATTGTGACAGCTCATATTAGCGAATTAACAGCTAAACTGAGTGAATTGGAAAAAAAAGAAGCAAACACTCCCAAGAGGAGCAGAAGGCAGGAGATCATCAAACTTAGGGTTGAAATCAACAACTTAGAAACAAAAAGAACTATACAAAGAATCAATGAAACCAAGATTTGGTTCTTCAACTAACCAACGAAATAGACAGACCCTTAGCCAAATTAACTAAAAGACAGAGGGAGAAAACACAAATCAACAAAATCAATAATGAAAAGGGAGAAATAACAACAGACATTGAGGAAATCCAGAGAATATTTGGATCCTACTTTAAAAATTTATACTCCACCAAATTTGAAAACTTGAGTGAAATGGACAATTTTCTTGATAGATTCCACTTACTGAAGCTAAATCAAGATCAGATAAACAGATTAAACAGCGTTATAACCCCTAAGGAAATAGAAAGAGTCATTAAAAATCTCCCAACCAAAAAAAGCCCAGGGCCAGATGGCT
>CAJQZJ010032362.1:2977786-3027138 GCA_907164525.1 Lophiomys imhausi | reverse complement strand
TGGGACCTCATGAAACTGAAAAGCTTCTGTAAGGCAAAAGACACTGTCATTCGAACAAAATGGCAGCCTACAGACTGGGAGAAAATCTTCACCAACCCCACATCTGACAGAGGGCTAATATCCAAAATCTACAAAGAACTCAAGAAATTAAATGCCAAGAAACCAAATAATCCAATCAAAAGATGGGGGACAGAGCTAAATAGAGAATTCACAAAGGAGGAATTCCTAATGGCTGAGAGACACTTGAAGAAATGCTCAACATCCTTAATCATCAGAGAAATGCAACTCAAGACTACTCTGAGATTCCATCTCACACCTGTCAGAATGGCTAAGATCAAAAGCTCAAATGACAGCACATGCTGGTGAGGTTGTGCAGAAAGGGGTACCCTACTCCATTGCTGGTGGGAGTGCAGGCTTGTGCAACCACTCTGGAGGTCAGTCTGGCGATATCTTAGAAAACTTGGAATAGCTTTGCCTCAGGACCCAGCCATACCACTTCTGGGTATACACCCAAATGCCTCTTCACAGAATCATAAAGAAGTTTCCTCATCTATGTTTATAGCAGCCTTGTTTGTAATAGCAAGAAACTGGAAACAACCCTCAACCGAAGAATGGGTTAAAAAACTGTGGTACATCTACACAATGGAATATTATTCAGCTACCAGGAACAATGAAATTATGCAATTTGCAGCCAAATGGGTGGAACTAGAAAAGCTCATCCTGAGTGAGCTAACCCAGACTCAGAAGGATGCGTATGGCATCTATTCACTTATAGTAGGATTTTAGCAATATAGTAGAAGGTATCGATACTACAACTAACGCACCAAAGGGAACTTGGACATAGACTTTTTTTTTTTATTTTTATTTATTTGTTTATTTTTTAGTCTTTTCAATCTATTTGTCTGCTTATTGGTTTTTGTTTTTTAGTTCTCTCTCCCGGGCAATGAGACGCTTTTCACTGATGGTACTGCCTCGTAGACTCCCAATGAATGAGGAGGCTCTTTGCCCTCATATGACCTCTCAACTGAGATGAGGGACTGTTATATAAGGACACCCCACCCCACAGAAATGGGATGGAAAAGTTAGGAGGTAAAGAAAAAAATGAAATGTGATGTTTCGCCCTTTTACTACTAATTGTCATAAACTGCTTAGGATAATTAAGAAATGCAAACTAATGGTTATGCAAGCCAGTCATTCTGTTAGGTACTATGACAGCCTATTATAGTTATTTTCTAAGCTAATCATAAATAAAGCTGCTAAGAGACAAGCAACATCTGCTTACCCTAATAGAAGAGATAGATAGGGCCTCTTCAAAATCCTCAAGAGATCTGCAGAATATGGCATTCAAAGATGTTTTCGTAACTTTAGATTTTTTAATATCAAGACATATCAACTCCTGACAGCACCCCCTATCCTACCCCAAGTAGAAGATGAGCATCGAAGAATCTCCAGTGGGAGATGATTGAATTAGTCGCAAGCCTATCTCTTGGTAGGAAAAGCCCCTTGCTCCAACTGTAGACAGAATGCTGTCCAAAAAAGACAAAACCTGGAAGCAGGTAAGTCGACAGCTAGCTCTGCCAAGACAGGGTAGGCAAGTCCTTCATAATTCCTGCTCTACAATCAATGTCTGTCAGAGAAACGGGGCCAAACGACTGAAGATTGATGCTGTAATGTATGGAGAGAAAATGGGAACTGTCCAGGCAGCCACTGGTATGTCATTTCTTAGTTTTAGAAGCTGCAGTCCCAATACTTTCTATAAAATCAGATATATTTATCCCTCTCAGGTCTCTGAGGTGGTTGAAGAACAGATAGCTAGAGTCTCATAATTAAATTTTGAGTTGTTTAGGAGTCAAGAGAGTATTATAGATCTAAGAAGATGCTTTTAAAATTGTGTTGCAAGTTAGTATGAATATTGAGTTAGATATAGAACTTTAAACTCATGGAGATGGTTAGATAGTAGAATGTTAAAGTCAGGTGCCAAATACATATGGACTGGACATTGGGAATGTACGCTAAGCCATCTAACCCTCATAATTGTGGCCTAATTACCTCTGTTGTTTTTTATTGTATTTATTATTATAAGAGAATGAGCCATTTGTTGGACTGAAAGGGGAAACTGTAGGAGGAAATAAGATATACCTTAAACTTAAAAAAAAGGGAAGAGGATGGGGGGTTGAGGGTGGGAGGGTGGGACTGGAGGGGTAATAGGGAGGGCACTGCGATTGAGATGTAACTTGAAGAAATAAAAAATAAAGGAAAAAAAAAAAAAGAAACCCCTCAGGTAGTGCCTAAGATTCTCCATCTCCTCTTAATATGTGAAACTTAGAATCCAGTGGGAGCCAAATGCTAAACTGAAAACAACTGCTTTGACTTTTTTTTCTTATATTATAGAAAATCCCATACTAAACTTCAATTGGGCTTTGGGGAAGAAACGATTTAAAAGAAATAATCAGCATTTAGGGGTTTTTTTTTGTTTGTTTGTTTGTTTTTTGGGGTTTTATTTTGCCTTCACTAGGACGTCTCGGAATACAAATAAACTGTAGTTTCACTGCTAAATTCTGACAAAGTGTGCAGCTCTGCATCTCAGCTAACACCACGCCCTTCATTGTCTTGGAGTCAAACTTGCAAATTTGTTTGAATTAATATTTTATTAGATTAAAATGATATGTATTGTGGTTGTTCCTTGATAATAACATGAACTCTAAAGACTGGTTATTGGAAAGACAAAATAAATATCTCAGTCTTGCTTGTCTATATAGATTATAGCATACATACTTGTCTTCATCCATTTCAGCTTTCTCATTAATACCTAATTAAATATTTTCAAGCTCATCCCATATCAACAACAAAAAAAAACCTTAAAATCAGCTTATGTTACTATCCTACTTAGAACCTATAATAGGTGGATTGTTGTTTTAACAATAAAGGCATATCTTCCCAGAATGCATACATTCTGCCTTTCCTCTGTAGCTTTAATTTCTGCTAATCAATCTCACACTGGCTTATTATAATCTGTGGCTGGGTTCTAACGTGCCAACTCTTTCCCATTTGGTTTTGGTCTTTACTTTTGTGATTCTATCTATAAGGGTACTCTCTCCTCTGTGCTTTTGAAGATCTGATTTATTATCATATTGCAGGGCTCAGTTACAAAACCATATGTTTGGAAGACGGGCTTCCTATGATGCATCCCTTCTGTACCTACCTCACATGATTTGTCGTCCCACTATTACCCACAAGACACATTTCTGTGCATTGCCTGTTGTCTTCATGAGAGGGCAGAGGCAATACTGCATCATACCCTAGATCTAGCATTGAAAATAAAAATGAGCATTCAGCAACAGTTTGTCAATTGCCCTAGGAGAAGTAGGAGAAAATTAAGTCTTAGATTAGCAATTATTATTATTCAGGTCTGCAGACACATGTCTATAATCCCAGTGGAGTGGAGGATGTGATAAGTTATTGAAAGAATGCACCCTTCAGAGCAAAGCAGTTACAAACACAAACTCATTTACCACACTACTATGAATACAAGTATGGCTGTAACAGGGAAATGGCCTGTGTAAGTTGGTGGGCTGTGGCAGTCTCAGTTTTGAAACAGTTGCCATTGAGTTAGGACGAACCAGTACATATGCAATTTCTTATCACATAATTCCTACCAAGCAAATGAGAGCAGTCCAGAGTGGCCTTTGTTCCACCCCAATTAAGTCTCAGTCTGCAGGGTGGTAACTCTATCAGATTAGATTGCTGTCATTTCCAATTTGCTGTGCCAAGAACTGAGAGTGATTATCTCAGTTATTTTTTGGACCAAACTTGTATAAATTCTCTTTCTGGCCTCTCAATCGTGGCCCTCCTTTCACATCCAGCACTTAGAGGTGAAGGTGGAGGTTGGATGCAGAAGGATCATTAGCTGTAGGTCAGTCAAGTTTTATAGTGAGATATTGTCTACAAAAACTCACACACATACACACAGAGAGAGAGAGACACAGAAAGAGAGACAGAGAAGAAGAGACAGCTAAGACAGAAAGACAGAGAAAAACACACTCATACACAGAGAGAAGGGAAGAGAAACAGAGACAGACAAATTGAGAGGCAGAGAGACAGAGAAACACACACACACACACACACAGAGGTGAGAAGAGAGAGAAAATACACAGAGAGAGACACAGAGAGACAAAGATTGACAGACACATACACACTCGCACACACAGACAGAGAGAGACAGAGACTGTTATTCTAGGCCCTCGGTTATGTGGCTGCTTTCTGAGGTTGGGAGAAGGCCAGCTGGTAAGAGCCTCTTGGTAAGATTAAAGAAGAAAACTAATTGTTCCCTCCGTGTCACTTGCCAAGAGTTTCAAAGAGCCTAGATCTGCACTGAGTCTGCAAGGTATTTTTACCCTTTGAATATCCATATCCAGATTACACAAAAGACTTCTCCAGTGACCTTGAAAAAGCCATTTAGGTAACTTTCTGTGCTGCTTAAATGAACCATCTCTATAGAGAAAAGTGGGGGGGCTTGTTAATTTACATTTTTAAAAACACTTTGAAATCCGTAGATGAAAGAATTGCTGCAGAGAGGTACTGAGGGTGAGGTAATGTGTTGGGTCAAATTCTTTCCTTTACAGGAAGAGAAAGAGAACAGGCAGATTCGAGGACACTTGAGGGACGCCTCTGGCACATTATATTTTGAAATTAATGTTCTAATAAAACCCCCTACTCTTAGTACATAGAATTTTTAATCACATGTATAAGTTATTAATCTAGTAATGATTTCCCTTTAACATTTCTCCCCTAACATCCCAGCTTTGTGTAAAAGAGATCTTTAGGGGATTTGCCCATGCAGTTTATTCTCTACGTTTCTTTCCTCTGTTAGTTAATTTTTACCCTGTGTCAGTACGTTTGGGCTCAGCCTGACAGCCTGTGTTTCTGAGTTAACTGGAGACCCAAATGGGGTCACCTCATCAGTTATAGACAGATATTTACACATTGAAGTCAGGTATTAGGATAGATTCAGAGAGCAGGAAAAAATAATCTAAAGAAAGCCCATCAGCCTATGAGTTAATTATATCCATTTATAAAAATGATATTAATAATTACCTGAGAGATAACAGTAATAGAATACATTCCCCCCCCTTAGGATTATGATCTCCTTCAGCAAGATAAATGCAGAATCAAGGATAAGACAAGTAATATAATATTCTCAAAGTAAAAACCAAGCTAACAAGAAGAAAAAGAAACAATTGTGCCTTTTCAACAAGCTATGGGGGCTGTACATCTATTAATTTCCTTTATGCTTTACTTAATCTTTTAATTATGTTTTCTCTGGGGCAGGAACAGTAAACAATTTTATTAGTAGCCCTCACAAAAAAAAAAAAAAAAAAGATTTCTTGCCTTATTGTCTCTTACGTGAAAGGACTGGGATCCTTGTTCTTTTCAATAGATCTAAACAAGAAAGTTGGAATCTACTCCAGAAGAGACTTCATGTTCTTTCTCTTTCTGGATTTAACCACCAAGCTTTCTGGATTTTAACAGTGCCACACTGGAATCCCTCTGCTCCTTCTTCTTGCTCCTTCTGCTCAGAAGCTCCTCCTCATACTCCTCATAGATGAATTCTCTCTCATCTCTCTCTCTAGCCTCCTCCGCCCCCATCAGCATCACTGCGCATTACTGAATTCCTAAAACTGAGCCATGGGGATGCTTCACACAAACCCATAGAACATAGTGTGTGCAAACAGACTTAGCCCTCCAGATTTCCCCCTAATCTACTCACACATGAATAGAGCAGATATCATCCTCCCCAAGGCCTCTAGATGTCATAGCTCATATTTTCACTGTTTGTGCACAAGTGCCCTCAATTTTGGACTAACCATCCCTAAATGTGCCTATCATTTCAAACTGGTTGGGAAAAAAATGAAATGCAAAATTCTTCGGGCTGATTTGTAAACTTTTCTCCTATTTTCTGGTCCATTACCTTGACAACATAGTATTAAACTTTATGACAGAATAGAAGATAGTTGAGCCATTAAATTCCTGCAGACAAATCATCCTGAATAGAGACCAAGGTATTATCAAGAAAAGGTTTGATAGCTCAATACAATTGGCTTCTAGTTGACTACGGGGTTTTCATCATAAAAATAAGGGATGGGTCACTTATTTTTATTTGTTTGATTGGCAAAGAACTTCACAGTCTTGATTCCAAGGAAGTAAGCTCAGGATACCATCAACATTATCTACCAAACCGACATTAAATATTTACTGGACAACCACTGAGTACAAAGCACATTGTACCTTGAGAAGACATGTCTTTCGCTGCGAAGGTCCTCTTTAAGGAATGAATACAGATGAATACCCATTTTAACCCACTTATCTGGGTACAATATAAACTGACAAGTTTGGTGGGCAGAAAGGGTCTATCTACAAAATCTACAAGTAATGTAGCTTTGAAACTAGATACTGGTTCTTTAATCATCTCAGGATCTACCACATATAGAAAAGGCATCAAAATTGTGCAAGGTCTATGGAAAAAATAAAACACATCATTTGTTCAGAATAACATCTCAATGGGGCAGTATCTGTACTCATGTCTGACCCCCTAACACATGGAATTTTCTCAAAGGAATATGTTTAGTAATTTCCTCTGTGACACATATACGGTTCTCTGACAGGAGTATGGCATGGGAAAGGGGAACTCTGTCCTATTTTGATTTCTGTTGTCGTGATAAATACCGTTAGAGATAATAGTCCATCAGGAAAAGAATCAGGGTAAGAACTAAGCAGAAACAGGACCAAGAACCATAAAAGAACCTGCAGGGGAACTTTATTTACTGGCTCTCTCCCCATGATTTGCTCAGTCTCCCTTCTGCTATCTCCCAGGACCAAAGGTGACATCACTCCCAGTGGGCTGGGCCCTCACAAATCAATCATTAATCAAGAAAATGTCCCACACTCTTGCCTACCGGAAATGGGTACAATCTCCCAATTAAAGTTACATCTTCCCAGATGACTTTAGCTTGTATCAAATTGAGCCAAAAAGTCAATTTGGGGGAATCACAATAAAACTCATCTTATGATGTTTTTATTTATTTGCAATGTTTTTTTAATATTAAAGTTTATAATACTTTTAAAACAGCTCTGAAAAGGAAGTGAGGTCAAATTTTTAAAAGCATAGCAGTCAATTACTTGCAACGTACTAAACATCCAAGAAGAAACATTCAAGCATTCAAGCAAAGAAAACAAAGACATTTTTCATAATTCCACTCTTTTGAATCAAAATTTATGTTAGTCAATGATGGATCAAGGACTTTTAGTGACTATGCTTTATCTTCCTATGAATTTGTACATATTACACATGTGGTTTATTTCATTACATACAAAGCATAAAACTATGTATGATGATGTATTATTTAATGTTTTAACCACACTACACACTGATCATACATTTAACCCTACTAAAATAAACATTGTCCCTCAGCTATGGTCCTTGAGCACAAGAACTCTTAGAAACTTTTATATATTCACTTTTTAAGGTGTTTTTAATGTTGGTTTGTATCTTTATAATGATTAATTTGAAGAACATCCTAGGTAGAAAATGATCAAACTATGACACCTACACCCTCACAGACTCAGTTTGCACATCCTTTGGTTTTAGCTTTTGAGAGCAGAAACCACAGTGTGTACACACTCACTGGAGACTCAATGGATGCAGGCCAGGATTCATCGTAAAGTTCTTCCAGCTCCATTCTCCACTAAAGTGTTGCTATTACTCATTTCAGAATGATTAGAACCTGGGATGTTGTCTTGCACAGGGATACAATTCTATATATGCCTGGTGCATAAAAGAATAAACAACATAAATATTGGCAAACTTGACTCTTTGGAGTATAGCTCTATGAATTAAGGCAGTTATATATTCATCAAGAGGCAACTGGGGTTTAAGATTATCTAAATAGCTGTCATCAAGCACAGGGTAAGTGAGTTCTTCAAGGGTAGTGGGGCCTTTGGATAATGTTGCGTTGTCCCAAGTCAGTTGCAACTGCTGCACTGCTCAGCATGGCAGGCTGATGCCTTAGAGTCCAGCAATGAACAGCCTCTAAGTCTCTGCTCCTTGGGATGAGAAAAGGATGCATTATTGCTTCGGGCTATTTTAGAATTTGTAAACACAAAAGAAAACAATCGTCTTGGTTCACTGACTATAGGATGTCTCAGTTGGATTGGCCCTGCTTGTATAAAAATCAGTTAACCTTGTTATTGCATTTACAATATAGTTTTCTTACAGTTCTGTGAAGTTGAGGCTCCTCTGTTGCAATGGTGACAGATGTGTTTTAGGGTAAAAATAATTCTACAATCATTCAATATATTGAAACTTTTATTTAGAACGATATGTAGGCAAATGCTACCTACAAACTCAGGATCCCTTAGATGTACATATATATATATATACATATATATATATATATATATATATATATATATATATACATAAGTAACTTGGCTAGGTCATAGAATGATAAGCTAGATATTGATAGCTGTCCATTATAATCTATAGGAGTTAAGGAGATGGCTCAGAAGGTAAATCAGCAGACCACAAGAATAATGGAGTTCAGGTCCCCAGCACCCACAAGAATTCATATTGGACATAGGGGTCCACCTGTAATTCCAGAGCTCTGAAGGTAGAGACCAAGGGATCCCTTAAACCTGTTAGCTAGCTAGATTAGCCCTATTGACAAACTCTAGGATCCATTGAGAGCCCCTGCCTTAATAAATAAAGGGAAGAGAGATTGAGGAAGATGACCAAGCAGCCTTAGGCCTCCATATGTACACTTACCATACACAGATCCACCATCTCACACACAAGTAAGACATATGAAAAAAAGACATCAATACTACTTTTAAAAAGGCAAAGTTTATCCCCACATTGTTCATCTTGTATATAAGATAAACAATGTTTTGTTGCTTTGACAATGTTGTTAGGAAGGTGCACCTCTCAGGCAAGCCCCAGGGAAAGTCAAACAGACTTGTCACTATTAAAAGACTTCTTAGGGATAATTTAAGAGTCTCAGTTGCTAGACTTTCCTCATTCAGTTATTCCTATTTCAGCTCAAGACATAATGAATCTTTTGTGGGTAATGCTAGACTATGGGTGACTCAGTTTCATGAACCCCGAACAGATTCTTACCAAACAGGTGGTCAGATGGTATTCCTCTTAATCATTGCAATTTTACTTCATTAGGAAGAAAAGAGACAAGCAGAAGTCTGTTGTTTTGGCTGAAGTCACAATGTTTACAATAGCTGGAAATATTCTTTGGTTTGGACTCCAAATAATAAGAACATAATGTCCATGTGGTGTTTGGGTTTTTACAATGAACTATCACTACACCTTTGCTTGGTTTTTTTGTTTTGTTTTGTTTTGTTTTGTTTTGTTTGTTTGTTTTGTTTCATCTAAATGATTCTCTACTTGTTACAATAAGCAATGCCCAGTTAGCAGTTTGAGTTTAATTATGAGGCATTTAAAACCCAAATTCCTGAATTCAAGTTAGATAATAGCAACATAACAACCACAATTCCATTCGATCTTTATCAATAGAGGATAAAAACAGAAAAACACACTGGTATTAAATGTGAAAGCAAAAACAGACACATATTGACCTGCTAGTAACAACATTGATTGTCTCTCTGTGTGTAATTTAGAAAGTAGCAAGTATGCCCCAGAGGCATTGAACTTATGACTCCTGTGTCACATGTGTATCAGTAGATGACAGAGAGGAGAGAGGCTATGTCTACATTCGGTGTCCTGACCTATAAACATGAATGAATAGTAGCCTAATATTCCTGGAAAAAAAAAATCAAGCCAGAGACCAACGAGACCAACACCAATTCAGCACTATGGGGCCTGGACAGGGAGCCAGCCTGTGATGACCACCAGTCCAGCACCAGGCAAGAACCAGATGGGATCCCAGGACAGGAAGCAAGCCTGGCCCTGGACGTGGGAGCTGTGGGTGAGCCAACTCCAAAGGAGTGAGTGTGGGAGATCCAGCCCTGCCTTTTGTCTGCTTTGTGGTGGTGTTTGCAAGGGAGAGATCCCCTCCCCTCTCTTTTGCCCTCACCACAATTGGCAGACAAGGGATCTGGCCCTGATGGGGTCACAAGAGCAGGAGAGCAGTCCCTGTTCCTCACATGCTACAGCACTCAGGAAAGCAGGCCCTGCACCTCTCCTGGACAGCACAGTACAGCTGGCCCTGGATATGGGGGTTATGGGTGAGCCAGCACTGAGGAAGTGTGTGTGGGAGAGCTAGCCCTGCCTTTTGTCTGCTTTGTGGTGGTATTGTCCGGGAAGAGATCCCCTCCCATCCCTTTTACCCTCACCACCAGTGGTGGACAGGAGATCTGGCCCTGTCCCTCATATGCTGGAGCACTCAGGAGAGCAAGCCGTATAACTCGCCTAGACACCACAGCTGGCCCTGGATGTGGGGGACATATGTGAGCCAGACCTAAGGGTGTGAGTGTGGGAGAGCTATCTCTGCCCTTTGTCTGTTTTTGGGTGGTGTTGGTGAGAGAGATCCCCTCCTCTCTCTGATGCCCTCAGGAGAGCAGGCCCTGTACCTTACCTGGGTAGCACAGTAGAACTGGCACTGGATGTGGGGGTTGTAGGCCCAGAACCCGGGTTTTGAGTTGGTTCACACCAACATATACCCCATGAATGACCTTCTGTAGTGGATGAAGAGGCCAGTTCCACAGGATCGCCATGACACAGGACAACAGTATATCTGAGAGGAGTCCCAGTGAGGCTCCAGTATTGAGAAAGTAGCAGAAGCCAGAAGCCTCATACCAAACCAAGGAATCATTATAATGAACAATTGCAAAAAAAAAAAAACCCAACAACAACAACAAAGTGGGGATAATATGGAATATGTAGGACATACTGAGACACATTACACACAATGAGATTTTTTTGTTAATATTGGGAGAGGTTTCAAGAGTGGAGGGTGGAAGATGAGAGGGAACAGGGTGTATGATGAGAAATTCACAAAATTTAAAAAAAAACAATAAAAGGAAAGTAGCAAGTAGCTATTTCAACATCTAATTCTACCAGTAAGTGGTTGGATATCCTCACCCAACTCATGTATTCTCTTTACAACTCGAATCATTTGTCATAAAAGAACTAGGCATTCTTTAAAGGTTTTGTTATTTATTACAGAATATGATTGTTTTGGATCTCTTTCCTTTTTAAATGTTGATTTTTTTTAATTTTTTTTTATTTTTTTGCATAGCCCTTATAGTGTCTGAAGCAAAATGATTCTAGAACCAAGTTCATTTCTAACTTTTCCCTTTCCAGTCAAAGGTATACTGGGGTCTTTTCTTGGTATCAGGAATCACGAAAGCAAATGGGTGATAGTCTTCAATAGACATTTTGTCAAATAAAACATACAAATGACTGATAGGTATATGGCATAAATGCTCAGTGCCCCATTAGAAAATGCAGATTAAAACCACATGGTATTCCATTTCACACTTGACCATATATGAATATTATCAAAAAGACAATATTGGGATGAGCAGACAGCAGAATAGAAAAAGTGCTTGCAAAAGCTACATGAGCTAAGTTCGATTCCCTAGAACACACATAAAAACCAGATTCAGTAGAATATATCTAGAATCCCAGTACTACAGCCAGATGAGAGGTGAGACAGCAGAATTCCAAAAACCTTGCAGGCCATTCAATTTGGAGAATAAGAGACCCTCCTCAAATAATATGGAAGGCAAACACTAACACCCGAAGTTATCCTGTAACACATGTAAACTGTAGCCTATACTCAAACACATGAACATGTAGGCAGCCACACACACACAGGCACACACACACAGGCACACACACACACAGGCACACACACACACAATTTTAAAAAGAGACAATGTTAATGACAACAGAAACAAAATCTTGCCATGCTGTTGGCAACACATCACCACTGCCATGGCCAACACAAGAAGGTTCATTGAGACATAAAAAGCAAGCGTAGTTCTGAACATTTATCAAAATCAAAAATTAATTCAATTCTATCATCTCAAAGAAACAGGTACTCTTAAATTCACTGCCATATGACTACAATTAGCCAAGGTGTGGAACCAACGTAAATGTCCAAGTCCACACAAACAAATAAAGAAAGCATGGTTACATGAGCACAGTATTGTTACTTTTTTCAAAAGAAGGAAAATCTCCATATGCAATGACATTTAACACATAAACCTTAGAGGCTCCATGCTAAGAGAAATAAACAAATCAGAGAAAGAACAAATACTGCATGTGTCTTCTCATATGAGATAGTAAAATAGTCAAAGTCACAGAAGAGAGAACAGAATGGTAGTTGCCAGGGGCAGGGGAAGGATGATTGAGGGATTACTGGCCAATGACCATAAAGCATTGGAGAATGTCAGTACAGTATAATACACTTTTGAATGGTTTAGAAAACCTTCACTTGGGTTGCCAGCTAATTTTCAAATGCAAGGAGGGTGTGTTGCTGTTAAGACAGTGAGAATTAGCACATGCATTTCCTCACTACAATGATGTTCTCTGGAGGCTTATCGGGCCCTGGATACACAGGTCAGCAGACAACAGTTGTTACCCTAGAGAGGCTGTTCACCAGCTGCTGACTCCTTCCTCAGATCCTCTGAAAGTCAGTGCAGTGGTGATTTGCTAAAGTGTCCCCCACAACAACCTTCTCTTTCTATGAGCCAAAAGCAAAAACAAAACAAAACAAAACCTCAAAAACTTTTAAATGGAAAGGAAACTATCTTCTAAAGTTTTCATGTAAAATGTTTCCAATTTCACTAGGACTTAATATATATTTATTCTTAGTGGCATTTATCTATTCATTCATTCATTCTTTGATTCATTAATTGGAGTACTGGGAGTTGAATCTAGGGTCTAGAACATAGTAGGCAGTTTATCTACCACAGAGCTACATCAGCAGCCATGTTGGTCAGGAACCTACATAACAACCACAGTCTCAGCCTATAATCAATGATACAGTTCAGTTGAGGCCAAAGTTCACTGGTAGAGTGCTTACAAGGCATGCACAAGACCCTCAACACAACAAAAAAGAGACATTTCATTAGAGTAAAGAAGCCCTTTATAATTGTCTTTTCATTAAACAAGTACAACATGTTATAAATACTCACATATCCTTTTAAAAATTTTGACCCCTTTCATTACCCTCTCTCCAAAAATAATTATATTATAATCGAAAGCCATATATTTGCAACAAAGTTATTCATGAATCAAAAAAGGATGGGAGGATCCAGTTAGTTAAATTATAGGGGATTGATCCTTGGTTTTGGAAATGGAATATACATGATAAAGAAGCAATCAATTTGACAAGCAATTGTGCACCTGCTTTTTCCTCATCAACATCCTGGAGCTCATGAAGACTCAGGAACACACATACTACATAGTACCTGATGAATATATGAAGTTTGTTTGCAACTCTATTGTTATATGTTTAAAACTGTTCATAAGAAAAAATAATTAGTGATACCCAGATTCCAAAGTTTCATGATGAGAAGAAACGTGCTTACTTTTATCAACCTATAATATATAATTATGCACTGCATAGACGTAATAGAGGTTGGTTGGAATCTACTCATAAGTGGTGGTGTGGGAGGAGAGAGCATGCTGGATTGGGAAGAAAAGGGGGTCAATTAGGGCAAGCATAAAATATCCTGGCTGTACCTAGTATTCCATATTCAAATAGATACTTCTAAATTATAGTACTTTTAATACCATTTATTTTATTAAGATTATTAGAAGCTGGTCTGACTTTCAAAAATTAGTTCATAGATGTTCGAATGGGTTCCTGATTTAGAGACATCAGCTGATAATAGAAAGAGGAAAAGGTGACAGGAAAGAAAATGAAGGGGGCAAAAGGAAAAGATTCTTCTCTGGACTGTAATACGAGTGGCTTACAGAGAGTAAACCAGTCACTAATCACTGAGCTGCAGATGGCAAGCAGGGTGAAATGTCACTGATCCAGGCTCTACTAGGAGACTTCCCCACTGTATGTGGTCCAGCTAAGCACACTCCCAGTAAAATATCCCATCATGGTTTTCTGACAATCTTTGTAATTTCCTGCAGTTCCCCAGATTCAAAGAAGTGGTGGTAATCTGGTTAATTCTCACTGTGGGACAAAACGACTTTTAAAACTGGAGGTGCCTGCAGTGAAGCAGGATTCGATGGGGTTGTGACTGCATGCTCAGATCTTCTACTCTGGGTCCTATCAGCCGAAATCGCAGCATGAGGTAAGGAAGGATTCATGAAGGGACGTCCCTAGCTGAGCTCACTTCACCAGCAGCCCGTTGATGGCTGCTGGTGAAGTGAGATGGGCTTTCTTCAGAGATGATGTCTTCCTGGAGACATTATAGCCGCTCCTCTGGGTGGCTCTACACCCATGACCATCCATATAGGTGCACTAAGTGAACTCCGTGGGTTTAAAAAAAAAATACAGGTGAAACGAAAGGGCAAAGCAGCGGGAAGATGGGGAGAAGTTGGAGGAGAGCGGCTAAGGCATGGCTTGATCAAAACACATTACAGGAATGTATGGGATTCTCAAAGAGAAACCCTGTCCTAGCTGGATTATAAAACTCAGGTGAAACATTTGGACTCCTTGAGTTTTTCTAGAAAAGAGACATTCCTAATTATAAGTTCTCATGAAAAGTTCTATAGTCTTTTGTCAAATGTTTTCATCTGAAGGAAATTGACACACGGAAAGGTAATAATGACAATTTGGAATGTTTATAATGTTGCTGAAAAAGAAAGGAAGGAGAAACACCACATTGAACTCTGATGGTGCTTTAAGTAGCCCTATCCAAAGGTTTATTTTGTAGGTGATATTTATGCAGCCAGGGGCCAATTTAAATAAATGAGCAGTTGAATTTTATTGTTGGTCAAGGGTAAAGGGGTTGTGAAGGGTGAATGAATTCTGGAAATCTACCAAGACAGCATGCTGGCTACCTTAGTAATTCGATACCATATCCTTTTTTTCCAACATAGCCCAGGATAACCTAGAATTTTTGGAGATCCTTTACCTTAGCTTTCCAAGTGCTGGGGTCACAGACACACTGCATCACTTCCGCACACCCAAGTAAGAGTAGATATTAAGTATAATAAACACACACATAATACAGTTATGTGGGGAGATGGACATATTTATTAGCTTCGCTGTGGTAATCATAACAATATATATATATATATATATATATACTTACCTAAAGCACATCTTTGTGCCTTGAATATCTCTAATTGTATTTATTAGCTATACTTTAATAGAGGGGACATAAAGATGATAAATGGTGTAGTTATAACTTTGCATTTTAAAAATTAATCAGTGATAGTACAGTCTTAAGGAAGATTCTTCTGTGTACAACAATCAGGTTTTTTTTGTTTTTGTTTTTGTTTTTTTGTTTTTTCGAGATAGGGTTTCTCTGTGTAGCTCTGGCTGTCCTGGACTCACTTTGTAGACGAGGCTGGCCTCGAACTCACAGAGATCTGCCTGCCTCTGCCTCCCAAGAGCTGGGATTAAAGGCGTGCACCACCACTGCCCGGCACAACAATCAGTTTTTGAAAACTAAGTACATCTACCTTGAAAATAGATTAGTCACTTGAGCTATTCAAGCAGTTGCCATGCTGTTATGCAAAACTACACCACCCATGCAGGCCTTTAAGTAGCCCTATCCAAAGGTTTATTTTGTAGGTGATATTTATGCAGCCAGGGGCCAATTTAAATAAATGAGCAGTTGGATTTTATTGTTGGTCAAGGGTAAAGGGGTTGTGAAGGGTGAATGAATTCTGGAAATCTACCAAGACAGCATACTTTGCATAGTATTTCTCAAAGGCACCTTCGTCAGGTGTAGTAGTGCAAGTTTGTCACAAGGCTGAGACAGGAGCGTCAGGCTTTCCATGTCAGTACAGACTAGATAGGATGAACCCCGAGGAAATAAAGAATGAAAGGAAGGAAGAGGGGAGGGAGGAGGGAAAAGGAAAAGAAAAGGACTATAATGGCCAGGAAATGTAGAGAATAAGCAAGTTCTGAGTGTTGCTAGAGAGGTTGAGTGCCATGTTTTGCTTGATTTACTGGAAGCCTTTCCTTGGTGTCCCATCTTAGTTGTAACAGAGCACCGAAGTGGACATCCTGTCTCTACCCTTGTGAATCAATTACTCAGCTGTGTTCAAATGATAATAATGGGTACCAGTTACCAAGTTTTCGTCAGGCTTTCAGCTAATAATGAGGATGTACTATCTCATGATATTCAGCATAAGCCTTTGATGTTGATAATGGCATTACAACTGAAAAAAAGGAGGCAGAGATTATATATTTGCCCAGGGCTGAGTGGTAGTAAACAATGGAAGGAGAAAGTGAAACCAGGTGGTTTGTTCATCATCTGCTCACACAGGTCAATTCAACACTAAACTTCAAGCTTCACCTTAAATGACTGCCAGCTTTATTATCTCTTCTATTAGAAGATCCAAAATTCTGATCCAACTGAGCCTGACTACTTCTCATGCATCCTAATCTTACCATTGTTTATTTTATTATTATTATTGTATCATTATTTTATCTGTCTTTGTGTATACGTATGTGCACATTTATGTGTGTGAATATGGGCAAATGGATGCCATGATATCCATGTAAAAATCTGAGGACAGCCTTAAACACAGGACTTTTTCTATGACCTTGAGAAGGGCTATTTTGTTGTATGGGTGCTTGCTGATGCTGATGCTGTTGCTGTTGATGGTGGTGGTGGAACTGGTGTGCTGTGATGGTGGTGGTTTTTCTACTGAATAAAGCAGGCTAACTGCCTGGAGTTTCCAGGGATTCTCCTGCCTCACTTTCCTCCTCCCTGTAGGAGCACTAGGATTTGCAAACATTATCTGCTGAGGTGAGCTGTACATGAATTCTAGGGTTTTAAACCCATGACTACATGAAAACTGAATCACCCACTGAGCCATCCCCCTCTGATCTCTTTACAATCCTACAAATGGCGTTTCCTCAATGTAAAAGTGCAGTCATTTATTGAGGGGTTCAATACCATTTTAAAACACATACATAAATATGTATTAATTTTAAAGGTTAATATTTATTAATCAATTACTATGTGATAAGAACTGTGTTTCTCTAGGCATGTGGGTATATCAGGAGTAGAAATGTAGGTATTACTACAAACAAGAATTACTGACCCCCATGAAACCCAAGGAAATGAAATCTTAGGAGCTTATGCAAAATAAACAGTCTTATATCTCAGTCTGACTTGACTCCAAGGAACAGCCTAAGAACTACAGACTCCAGGCTGCATTTACTTGTGGAAGTATGTTAACAAAGGCAAAGCATCCCAAAAGCAGTGTCAATTTTAGGACTTACAGCCATAGATTCCCCCAGGAGCTCCTTGCTTCCTCCTGCAACCCCTCCAAGCACCATTCTACTAAAGCACACACATTATTCTTGCCAATGGGTAGGTTAACACAGAATTAGATGTTGCCAGAGAGATCCCTGCACAGCTCCTAAAAATAACCCAAAGTAGAAATGCCTTTATCCCCTCACCTTGTAGGAAGGACTGTGGGAAGTGCTGTGGTTGGTAGAACACATACAGCCTCCTCAAAAACACCTGGAAATTATGAGATGGGGGCAAATGTTTGAAAAGGAGAATGTTCCTGGGAGATTTCTTATATTCCTTGTTACATTGCGTGTAGCCAGTCTGAGAAATGTGTACCTAAATTAAAAAGAGTTATTCAAATATAGTAGAGCCAAAAACATTAGTAAATTTGATTTTGATTCTAAAAATGGGCAAAGACTGAAGTCAGCAAAATTTGAGACCACTTCTAATTTTATCTGACCCATTTGGTTATATGCTGCTGCGTCTGACAGTGTCTGTGCCTCTGGTATCAAAAATACCTAGCACAGTATCCATGAAGAATGCAAACAATAAGGGTTTGAAGTCAAAGACCTAAGTTCAAGGTCAGAATGAGCCTGAGGATGTTAACTGGTCCCTTATGAGGCTTGTTTTCAGACACACAACAGGTATAAACAGGCCTACTGATTTTATACTATTGATATAAGCACACTTAAAATATTGGCAGTGTTTGTAAAATCTGAACCATGAAATGCATTAACATTTGTCAGAGCAAAATCATAGCAAATGTAAAGATAATATTTGACTTTTTGAAAACTATTAGTATAAAGCTAGAAAGGTATTTTTCCTGTTTGCTTTTTATCTTAGTTCCATTTCATTTATTTGACAAATATTTAACGATACCTAATTCTATGAGAGACTATCATGAATATAGCAGCAAAGAAGTCTAGTAAGACACCTGAGAGGAGGGGGTGAGGTGGAAGTAGCCAAAGGACATGAAAGTGATACATGTGTCAAAGGATGGGACGTGCGGTAATGAGTACAGAGATCTCTGAGCAAAGAACTCTGGTATACAAACACACGCGTGGAAATGTCACTATGAAACCCACTGTTTTATACACTGGCACACAACTCATTTTTTTTTCTTTTTTAAGCTACACTTATTTGTTTCTTCAAGTCACATCTCAGCACAGTGCCCTCCCTGATCCCTCTCCCAGTCCCACCCTCCTACCCTCTTCCCACTCACCCCTCACCCTCCTATCTACTTTTCTTTTTTTAATTTAAGGGGTAGCCTTCTCCCCACAACAGCTCCCCGTTTTTAGTCAAATAAAAGGCTCTTTTTCTTATAACAATAAATACAATACAAAACAATAAGAATAATTAGGCCACAATTATGAAACTATAAGACATAACATACATTCCCAATGTTCAGTCCATACATATTTGGCAACTGATATTAATATTTTATTATCTAACTATCTCAATGAGTTTAAAGTTCTATACTTAACTCAGTTTCCATCCTAACTTGCATTACCAACTCAAAAACATATTCTTAGACCTAGAACATCCTTTTAATCCCTAAACAACTTAAAATTTAACTGTGAGAATGTAGCTATCTAGTCTCCAACGACATCAGAGACTTGAGAAGGATAAATATGTCTGAATATACAGGAAGGGCAGAGCCAACAGCTTCCAAAATTAAGAAATGACAGACAACTGGGTACCGGGACAGTCCTCAACTTCTCTCAATACATTAGAGCATCTATTTTCAGTCTTTTGACCCAGTGTCTCTGACAGACATTAATTGTAAAGCAGAGATTATGAAGGACTTGCCTACCCTGTCTTGGAAAAGCTAGGCTGTTGACTTACCTACTTCCAAGTTTTGTCCTTTTCAGACAACATTCTGCCAATGACAAGCTTACCACTAATGTAACCATCTCCAATTGGAGATTCTTCGGTGCTCATCCTCTACTTGGAGTAGAATGGGGTGGCGGGGGGGGGCTGTCAGGAGCTGGCATGTCTCAATATCAAACATCTTAAGTTAAGAAAACATCTTAACAGTATCTTATCCAAAAGAGAATCATGTAAGCAGGCCTGCTTATTTTGTCATATTTTCATTTTGTTTTGGTTTCAATTGGATTTTTCTTCTTAAGCAAGCATGAAAGATTTCCTTTGTGTTTTTTTTAAATACTTTATTTTTTTTTCTTCAAGTTACATCTCAGTCACAAACCCTTCCCTATTCCCCAGAAGTTTCCCCTTTCAGTCCAACAGATGGTTCCTTCTCTTATAACAGTAAGTATTATACAAAACAACAGATATAAATATGCCACATTTATGAGAGTTAAATGGCTCAGTATACCTTCCCAATGTCCAGTTTATACATATTTGGCCCCTGACTTTAACATTCTACTATCTAACCATCTCCTTGAGTTTAAAGGTCTATATGTGACTCAACATTCATACTAACTTGCAACACACTTTTAAGAGTATCTTCTTAGATCTATAACACCCTCTTAATTCCTAAACAACTTAAAATTTAACTATGAGACTCTAGCTGTCTATTCTTCAACCACCTCAGAGACCTGAGAGGGATAAATATATTTGCTTATATAGGAAGTGCAGGGCCTGCAGCTTCCAAAACTAAGAAAGGACATACCAATGACTGCCTGGACAGTTCCCATTTTCTCTCCATACATTCCTGCATCAGTCTTCAGCCTTTGGGTCCTGTTTCTATGACAGACATTTGTTATAGAGCAGGGATTATGAAGGACTTACCTACCCTGTCTTGGCAGAGTTAGGCTGTCGACTTCCCTGCTACCAAGTTTTGTCCTTTTTGGACAGCAGTCTGTCTGCAGTTGGTGCAAGGGGTTTTTTCATGCCAAGAGATAGGCTTGCCACTAATTCAACCATCTTACAGTGGAGGTTCTTCGATGCTTATCTTCTACTTGGAGTAGAATAGGGGGTGCTGTCAGGCGCTGATATGTCTCGATATCAAAAAAAAATCTTGATTTAAGATAACATCTTTGAATGCCATATTCTGCAGATCTCTTGGGGTTTTTAAAGATGCCCTATCCATCTCTTGTATTTAGATAAGCAAATGTTGCTTGTCTCTTAGCAACTTGATTACTGGGTAGTTTAGAGAATATCTGTGATAGACTGTCATAGTAGCTAACAAAGTGACATGTTTGCATGACTAGGAGTTTGTTTTACTTAACTATCCTAAACCTGTCTTTGAAAAAAGAAAAAAAAAAGAAAACATCTTTGAATGCCGCATTCTACAGATATGTGGAGGTTTTTGAAGACAAACCATCTATCTCTGTATATTTGGATAAGCAAATGTTGCTTGTCTAGACAACCGAAACCTCTGAAGAAAAGGGACCAGACATCAAAGAAGACAAGTAGTGCAGATGATCCAGCCTCGCAAACTTCTTCAATAGCTGTTTCCTCAAAAATCTACAGCCAGAACAACTCGGAATGGCTAACTAAGATGGTTCAGCCCCATAGACTTTTGCAGCCAGGCCTTCAGTAAAACTTTTTTTGTTTTGTTTTGTTTTATTTTTTTTTCTTTTTTGGTTATCCAAATATACAGAGATAGATAGGTGGTCTTCTGAAGAAGAGATCTGCAGAATATGGCATTCAAAGATGTTTTCTTAACTTAACATTTTTGTATATTGAGACATGTCAGCTCCTGACAGCACCCCCCCCCCCCCAATCTACTCCAAGTAGAGGATGAGCACCGAAGAATCTCCAATTGGAGATGGTTGCATTAGTGGTAAGCTTGTCACTGGGCAAGAACATTCATTTGCTTCAACTGCAGACAGAATGTTGTCCAAAAAGGACAAAACTTGGAAGTAGGTAAGTCAACAGCCTAGCTTTTCCAAGACAGGGTAGGCAAGTCCTTCATGCTTTACAATTAATGTCTGTCAGAGATACTGGGCCAAAAGACTGAAGATAGATGCTGCAATGTATTGAGAGAAATTGGGGACTGTCCAGTCAGCCAGTTGTCTGTCTTTTCTTAATTTTGGAAGCTGTTGGCTCTGCACTTTCTCTATATTCTGATAATATTTATCCTTCTCAGGTCTCTGATGTAGTTGAAGACTAGATAGTTATAGTCTCACAGTTAAATTTTAAGTTAGTTAGGAATTAAAAGGATGTTCTAGGTCTAAGAATATGTCTTTAAGTTGGTAATGCAAGTTAGGATGGAAACTGAGTTAGGTATAGAACTTTAAAACCATTGAGATAGATAGATAATAGAATTAATATCAGTTGCCAAATATATATAGACTGGACATTGGGAATGTATGTTATACCTTATAACTTCATTCTCTCCTATGTAGGTGGGAAAGACTTGAAAAAAATGGGATATATACATAATATAGGAATGATAAGGAAAAAGGGATAGATTATTGAATATGCTCTTATATCTTTGTATATTGTTACAAAATTAAGATTATATTTGGTTACATCAGTATTGATCTTTGTATGTTGATACAAAATTAAAGTTAACTCTTTTTAAAGTATTGTGCCTACATAATGCTTAAAAATGCAATCTGAAGTTTTGCCCTTTTGATAACAACTGTCATAAACCTTTTGGGATAATTAAGAAATGCAAACATTTCATTTTGTTAGGTAATAGCAGATGTTTTCTAAGTTAATCAGAAATCAAGTTGGTAAGACACAACTCATTTTTAAAAAGAGCTTTTTTCTAGAACTCATGGGGTAGGATTATTATAATCATAAGCAATCTTAAGTCCAGAAGAAATAATAACAAAAAAGGAAATATTCCAGAAAAAAAAATAAACAGTAACTGCAAATCCTTAGACCAAACTGTTTTTGGTACATCCAAGAGCAAAAGACAACATACCTAGGACAGTATCATAAAGGAGAATAACGCTGTTTCAGGTAGGATGGACAAGGTAAATATGGGAAATCTTGGGACTGTGGTGAGAAATCTAGAAATAATCTAATCTAGCAAGGGAGGTGCTCTTCAGTAGTTCTCAAAACAACGGCTCAACCCATACTTCTCCAGGTGAGGATCTTGACTAAAATCAAGGAGAGTAGAGCTTTCACCTCTGACACTAGATTTTATTTGTTCATTTAGGTGGTTGGTTTTTCATTATGGGCAGCAGGTAATATTTGGCTTTAAGAAAGTTTTCTGCAGGGTCTGAAGAGGTGTGTTAAGAGCACCTATTGCTCTTCTGGAGGATCTGAATTTGGGTACCAGCACCTATGTTAGCTGGTTCACAACTATCTGTTGCTCCAGTTCCAGGGAATTCAGGCCCCCCTGGATTCTGGCCCCTAAAGGTACCTGCACACACATTACATATACTCGCAGAAACACTGATATACATTAAAAAATAAAAAAATAATAACCATTGAAAAGAGAAACAAAGCTCGCCCTATGGTATACACTAGCAGTCCCAAGCTGAGACTGCTTTCTGCCCTACACCAACCATTCTTTTTTTCTCTTGCACCAATGGCATTACACACACACACATGACGAAGTCAGACTTGCCTTGGCCGGTTCACCAGTAAAACCTGAAGGTCTTTTGCCAACATCTCTATCTACTGCCATTGCAATGGCCGAAATCCTATTCATCTTTCCCAGACGAATTCAAAATGGCCCTGAACTGTTCTCTCTGCTTTCAACCATGCCCCTCTTCAGTCTGGTTTCTCTACAGTGCCTGTGGAGCTTGTTAAAGTCAGAATATGTTACTCTTCAGTCCAAAATCCTCCATTGTCCTCCCATCTCAAAGTTAGAATCAAGTGCCTCACAGTGTCCTTCAAGGTTGACACTATTTACCCCATTCCCTCTCAGGCCACATCTGCTCCTTATTCTCCTCAGTCTCACTGATACTCCTGCTGTTCCTTGAGCAGTCTTAGCCACTCATATATCAGACCTTTGTTTTCCCTGGTTCTTCTATACAAAATACATTATTTAGATGTCATATGACCCTCTCTTGTGCCTCTTTCAAATTTTTCTGATGTTTCATCCTCTCACTGGGATCCTCCTTGGTCACCCTTTGTACCATGACAGTAGCTCCCAACAGTCTCTTTCTGAAGTTTCTGCTTGAGACTTCTTCACACCATTCATTTCTATCTACCAGGTTATTAATTCCCCAAACTAGAACATAAGCTCCTTAAGGACAAAGTTGTCTGTTTCATTCACTGCTGCATTCCCAGGGCCATATAATTACTTATGGCATAAGCAAGGAATCTGAACTTCACACACAGTTCCTAAGTGCCATGCTACTTAACACAGAAAGAGCTCAAGCCTGCTGATGAGGTGTAGACTGTGGAGAGGAGTAGTGAGGGAAAGATGGTAGGAAGATTAAAGAGATAATTGGAAGAATGTTTAAAGGGAAAAGATACGTTAGAGTGCCCACTGATGGTAACACTAACTTGATAGAAAAATAAAGAAAATAAAGAATTCATACATGTTCACTATCAGATTGGCCCAATTTTATTAATTCTTTTTTATGTTTTCAACAATAAGCTATATAAAAATTACCTTAGGAGCAATGGTTCTCAATTTTCTTAATGCTGCAACACTTGAATACATTTCCTCGCATTGTGGTGGCCACCAACAATAAAATTATTTTTATTTCTATCTCATAACTATAATTTTTTCTACTGTTATGAATCATAATGCAAATATTTTTTGAAGAAAGAGGTTTGTCAAAGGAGTTGAGACTCACAGGCTGAGGATTACTTCTTTAGAGGGTTAGTTGTTGTATGTGAGGATTTCTGCTGATGGGGTGGAAGTCTCTGGCTTTGCTGGAAGGCCCCTGAGCTTGGTGCTACAATGAAGGACTGACTCCCTTTGTCCAGGGGAACCCCCTCTTCCCTCTAATTTCAGGATCCTAGATCCCCTAAGATGCTTCACATGATCTAGTCCTCCCCCAGCTTCCCCTTGTTAATGAGGTCTGTTGGTGACATTTGTCTAGGCCTTCAGCCTCCCTGGAGTTTTCCTCCACCTTCACTGCCAATGAATTAATTAGGCATTATCTTTCTTTTCTTGTGATTGCACAATCCCCAGTGAATCAAAGACATTCACCTCCAAAACCCCTCTCCACTGCCCAAAGTTATATAATACTCCTGATTCCAGAAGCAAACTCTCTCTCTTTCCCACTGTGATGAATGTCTGATTTTGTTTATTTTGGGCATTGGGGGACGCATTCTTCCTTCCATGAAGAACTGGCCCCAGGCTCCTGCCTGGCCGCCACCTAGCTAGGTCTCCTACCAGCTGGCATCTGGGGCTTGTCTCTGCTCCATTGCTGCCACTGGTGACCTAGCCAGGCTCCTGCTTGGTTAGACCACCCCATGCCTAATCTCCACCTGGCCTCTGCAGTTTCTCCTGAGCACCAGCTCCTGCCTTGCTGCCTCTGTCTGGAGGGTTAGGCCTGGTCATAGTGCTTGCTCCTGCCGAGAGGTGCTGAGCTCCTGCTGCCTCTCCTGCACCACCAGCCTGTTCACAGGACCCAGATCCAGGTACAGGAGTCCTCAGCCAGGCTTCCTGTACTTTCCAGAGGAGAAGTGGGCATTTCTGCCCTGATACTGGACCAGGCTTGGAATGCCCTGCCAGGAACCTACAGTTGTAATGATGGTATAACTTAAATTTTATTTTACAGTAGCCCACAGTTGAGAAACTTTGAATTTCAAAAAGGGGCAATGAATATTTTTTAAAGGTCTGAAATAGTTTGAATTTTTTGAAGGCTGTAAAACTTTAAAAGCTATATTATATTTTATATTATGATAGTAATGTTAACATGATATCTTGGGGATAGACAAGAAATGAAATATTAGAGTTTAATAATGAAGTGTCTTCTATTTGTCAGGTAGCGAAGGGGTCAATTGTGCTAATTACTTTTTTGTCAAATTGACATGAACTAGAGTCATCTGGAAAGAGGAAAACTTTATTGAAAAAAAATTCATCCTTCATATTGTCTTGTAAGCAATGTATGGAGAATTTTCTTGCTTAATGAACAATGTGGGAGATTCCAGCCCACTGTGGGCAATGACACCCCATAGGTAGATGGTCTTATGTTATATCAGAAAGTAGGCTGAGACAGTCATAGAGAATAAGCCAGCATGCAGTACTCTTCCATGGCCTCTGCTTCAGTTCCTACTTCCAGGTTCCTGCCTTGAGTTCCTGGCCTGACTTCCTTCATGATGGACTGTAATATGTAAGATAAAACAAACCCTTTCCTACCCAAGTTGCTTTCAAACAGAAAGCAAATGAGGACAGATGGCTAGAATTTATTGGAAGTATTCCAGTTTGCTTCTAACCACTTCACCACCAGCTTTAAACACATACACACATGCACGCATTTTACAATATTCACAGATTATATATTTAAAAGCCCAAGTGGCGTGTCGGAGTAGTTTTGCAGTGCTCCATGACATCCAAAGCCTCTGCTGAAAAGACTTGACTCCCAGAAACTAAATTCATTCAGAGGTCTGTTCACCTGTATGCCTGACAGACAATACTATGCCCTGAGATATGAGTGGGCTCTGTGGCCTCTCTGAGACTAAGCTTTCTCAGAATTATTGGGCTTGTACATGGAAGTCCAGGGTTCCAAACAGAAGCATCCAGGAAACAAAGTAGAAGCCACAGTGCCTCTTAGGCCTGCTGTTGTAAGTTATACGTTCACTTACCACACTCTATGGCCAAAGCAGTCTCAAGTCACAGAGGAGAGAGAAGCCTTAACTCTAAATTCCAGAGTAGATGCTCTCATTGCAAAAGAACATTGAGATTCGGAGAATTGTGCTTAATGATGATTTTTAAAAATTATAACATCAGAGAAAGTAGGATAATCATTAAAAAACATAATTCAACTCCTACAGCATCCCTACAAGAAGGCATAATCTCACACATGGAATGAGAAGAAAACGAATTTCAGGGAGAGTAAATGATTTGCTCAAGATAACACTGTTGACATTTACTGTTGCTGAGAGCCAAACTGACACGGAATTGACTCCAGAGGGCATGCTCTTTAGAATAGATTGTCCCCTGGGCCCAAGGACAAAATACTAAGCAAGTTCAATAAACAACATGATGTGGAAATAGAGGAATATTCTGGCAACCACAAGGCCTAAAAAGGAGGAGTGAGTAAGAAAATAGAAATAGAGACAAATGAGGAGAGTAGGCATCATAATAGTTCCTGCCAATATTTAGTTACCACTGAGATTTGGATCATCTGAGGGAGTGTGGAGATTATAGACAATATCATATATGTCATTTCTCCTATGTCAACACAAAACAAATATTTTAAACAACAATAAATATTAAACATGTTTATTTATTGTATATTCTGCTTTAAGGTTTTGAAAGGTGATATCATACTATTTGAACATTCCCTATTGTATTCCTTAAAAAGAATATTTAGTAGATATTAATTCAAACCAGATTTGCTGCTTTTTTTGGTCCTAAATAGCCACCATTTATTGATTCAGCAAATGGCATAGTTCTGTTATTTAAAATAATCCCTAGAATTATATTCAGTGCCCTTAAATAATCTACTCATAGGCCCAAACTCACAAAATCCTACCCTGTCTGGAGAACTCACATTATGTCCAAACTCATAAATCCTACCCTGTCTGGAGAACTCACATTACGTCACAACTCTGAACATAGTAATAGAAATTGGAAAACTCGGTGGTTTAGTGTCCCTCTCCCTCCACTGAAAGTCCTGCCTGGCTACAGGAGGTAACCACTTCAGGTTCCATATCCCCTGCTGCTAGGAGTTTCAGCTAGGGTCATCCCATAGACTCCTGGGAACCTCCCCCATCCCAGAGATGCCCCCTTACCGATTTCCATTCTCTCTCTCCCAGCCCCCCTACACACACCTGATCCTCTCCCCATTCCCTCTACCACCCAGTTCCCTCCCTCCATCTACTTCAGATGTCTGTTTTATTTCCTCTTCTGAGATTTAAGCATCCTCCCTTGTGTCCTCCTTGTTACTTGGCTTCTTTGGATCTGTGGATTGTAGTATTGTTATCCTGTACTTTATGGGTATTATCCATTATAAGTGAGTCCATACCATGTGTGTCTTTCTGGGTCTGGGTTACCTCACTCAGGATGATCTTTTCTAGTTCCATCCATTTGCCTGCACATTTCATGATGTCCTTATTTTTAATAGCTGAGTAGTATTCCATTGTGCAAATGTACCACATTCTCTTTACCTACCCTGTGGTAGAGAACCAACCCCTGACACTATTAATGATCATCTGCTATGCTTTCAAACAGGAGCCAAGCATAACTGTCTTCTGAGAGACTTCATCCAGCAGCTGATGGAAACGCATGCAGAGACTTGTAGCCAAACAATAGGCAGAGCTTGGGGAGTCTTTTGTAAGAATGGGGGAGCGATTGAAGGAGTCAGAGGGGTCAAGAACACTACAAGAAGACCTACAGAGTCAACTAACCTAGGCCCATGGGGGCTCACAGAGACTGAACCACCAATTAAAGAGCATACATTGACTGGACCTTGGCCCTCTACATATATGTAACTGATGTGCAGCTTGATCTTCATGTGGGTCCTCTAACAATTGGAGCAGTGGTCTGTTTCTGGCTTTTGCCTGCCTCTGGATCCCTTACCCATGGCTGGCCTGCCCTGTCTGCCCTCAGTGGGAGAGGATATGCTTAGTCCTACAGTGACTTGATATATCAGGTTGGGTTGGTACCCATGGGGTCCTCCTCTTGTCTGAAGAGAAGGGAAGGGGGAATGGTAGGTATAAAGGTGAGACTGGGGGGAGGAGAGGCTCTGATCAGGCTATAAAGTTAATAAGCTTTAAAAAAAAAAAGAAGAAAAATAAAATGGAAATTTGGACTAGTTTGATGAAGCTTGATGGAGAACAAATAGACATTACCTGACCTCTGTGATATAGCAGCATCACTCAGAACATAATCACCCTGTAAATAACAAGGGATGACATTGTCCTTGAGTTGAAGATCAGAATCCTGATCATGGCCCAAAGAGTCCTTGGAAGTTCTCCACTCCACATGGTTCTCAATCCCATCTCGCATGCCACTTCCTTTGTGTTCCTGCTTTCAAGCCAGGAATCCCAGGTCTCACTATGTAACTCAGATCTGCCTTTAACTCATAAGCCTCCTGCCTCAGTCTCCCAAATGCCCTAACTCTAGGTATATACCACACCTGGTATTGAACATGTCACACTGCCTCTACCACCACACCTTTACAGGTGTAAGGCCTTTTCTACATATGTTAACACCCTCTTTGCATGTTACTAATTCCTGTATTTTAATCCCACAGTAATCACAGATTTCTTCATGTCCTAATTACATGCATTTATTGGAAGTCCTGTCAGTCTTTAATCTCTGTGTTAGATGATAAATTTCTTGAGAACAAAGACTGTACATATTTTCTTTGCAACCTCAGCACCCATTGCAGTGACAAACCCATATTCAGCTACTTATTAAATAATAAATGAGTGCATGAATGTGAAAATGAATTTTAAAGTCATGGTTCAGGCTTATGAGTGTCTTAATCAGCTTGTTATATAGGATATTCATCATAGTCTGTTCATATCCAAAGCTTTCTTATCTTAATTAAACTCAAGGTTTTGAATCTGATAATAAATCAAATTAACATTAATAATTTAACAAAAACATATGTAATTTTCAGCCTTCAAGGAGCTTCCCAATCACAATTAAAGTTCATGTGATCATCAAAACCACTCTACAAGGAAATGTGTTGTTAGTGTCACCTTTTCTAATAAAGAACTGAAATTCAAAATGATAGAAACTTGAGGGAGGAATCCCCACCACCCAAGAGCTCCAGGCAGATCTGACTAGGAAACATGAACAACTGGAAACTGGATCATTGACTGAGGGGTACATTGAGAAAGATATCTAAAAATAAATATACCTTTCCAGCCTTAAGAAAAACATATATCTAATGTATTTAAAGAATTTGTTTTAGGTGTTGTAGCTTACACTTTCAATCCCAACACTTGGGAGGCGGAGGCAGGTGGATTTTTGTGAGTCCAAGACCAGCCTGGTTGACAAAGTGAGTCCAGGACAGTCAAGGCTACACAGAGAAACCCTGTCTTGGAAAAAGAAACAACAACAACAACAAAAAGAATTTATCTTGTTCAAACTGAGATATATATATATATATATATGATCACATATCAATGTGCCTAGAAAGTATTTAATAAAGCAGTGTAGAATGACATAGAGAGATGTGATACAGTTGGCCAAGTGCTTGTTATACAAGCAAGACAGTGAGTTCAGATCCCCAGCATACACATAAAAGTTGAGCACAACTATAGCTCAGTGTTGGGTGGAGGACAAGGATGGGAAGATTTCTGAATCCCTGGCTATTCAGTCTAGACAACCAGAGAGTAAACTTCAAGTTCAGTGAGAAACTCTCTATCAAAAAACAGGGTGAAGAACAGTAAAGGTTGATATCTGACTTTAACATCTGACCTCTATAAGTGAGGGCATGGATACACACACCACCACCACCACCACCACACACACACAAAATAAAAAAGAAAAATGTAAAATTGACAAAGACAAGTTGTCCAATTCTGTACAATTGACTCACAACCTTCATCGGTTTGTACTTTATGTTCCTGTCTTGTGTTTATTTTTTTTATTGCACAAGTTCTAACTGGTCTCATTCTTTAGATCAGGATGATCTTGAAATCATAGGATACCTGCATCTTCTCATTCTGAAGGCTGGGATTAAAGATGTGCATTAGCATGCATGGCTCAAATCTGTTCTTAATGTGTCCAGTGTGTATTTCTCTTCTCACCACAGAAACAGATCTTTGCAGCAACTATGCCTTAACCCAACACTGTAACCCACACTTAGGAATCTTTTGCATCATTTGGCCCCCCCCATCCTCTCTTTTACCTAAAGTCACTGGGTGTGTATATCATTCTCCTAAAGAAGTTAATGAAGGGTTAAAAAACTGTATGTGCCAAGGTGGAACCCTGACTTCATCAAAGTAAGAATCATTGGAAACTTTCTGTGCTTTGGTTGGAGTACCTCAAAGAGCATACATATCATAAATGAATCAATCATCACAAATGAATTCGTCTTCATCTTTAATTTGGGCTACAATAACATTTGAATTTAGGTTAAGGTTACCTAGGATAGTTTAGTGCCCTTGGCTCTGTGCTAAGAATAAAAATAAATCATCTCTGAGGAAAAACCATCCAAGATATCACTTTACTGTGACATTTTCATCAAGTCAGTGTGTAATTCAATGAGAAATTATCCAAAACAAAAGAAAAGACAGCAGATAAAAAGATTTTTTGAAAGACTATATAAACAAACTCACCTGAAGCTAAAATATTAAAGTCATTAGACAGATTATTTTTAAAATATTCAAAGGTGTTAATACACATAATTGAAATTGAATTGTTTTCCAGTAACAGAAACCAGGGCTACTCAAGGCAGTGGCTGAGGGTACATCTGTTATAAGACATAACAAAAAATATACCTGCAAGGCTTTGTAAATCAAAAGTGTCTTCCTATGAAATTATCAATCATCAGAAGACAAGAATAATTATATGTGAAAGGAACCAAACTGCCAACAGAAAGAGCTAGCAATAGCAAAAGTTGGAGCAACATGAGTTACAAAATTAAATGAAAATACTTCATTATTTGTCAAAGTATAAGGCAAATGCCCACAATAAATAAATTATGGAGTAAATAAATAAGTAGTAGATAAGATACTAAAGTATTCCATATACCCCCCCCAAATCCAAACAATCTACTGAAATGTGGCCTAGACATAGTGACTAGAGACCACAGATAACAATATAGGAAAGGAAGAAATAACCTTACACTGGAGAAACCTGATAACAACTATCTCAGCCAAAAGACTGAGATCTTTATCTACTTGGACAAACCCTGTCTTCCTGATATTGTATACCATTGAAAGGATTCAATGAAATTGTATTCTCCTTCTGTAGCCTTTCTCCAAAGCCCATCCTCCATCTAATCACTAAAAAAAATGCCAGCAAAGACAGACTAAGGAGACATGATAAATATAGCATGGTACTTTGTATATGAACCTACACAGAAAGAAGTATAATGGGTAAGCAGTGAGGAATTCAGGGTAAATTCTGGATTTTAGCTAATAATTTATCAATAACACTTCATTGATGAATATCAGTTGCACAAAATAGTTATAGTGGTCAGTGAGACAATGTAATTAAAATGTGTAAGAACACGACTATTAATTGGGAAATGTTATTAAGGTGAACAACTATATAATAGTCAATAGTTCATATTAATTATCCAATGACAATAATAATAATTTGTATAATGAAACACTTATCCTTTCCTACAAAAAAGTAATCAACTAAGAAGTAATGTATTCTTATGAACTAAGCTAGCATAACCCATCTCTGTGAACCAAGGTGTTGATACATTGTCTCTAGATAACTAAGGAATGCCGAGGCTTAGAGAAGTGCAAGCAATGTGTCCTGTTTTAACATAGCTTGAGATGTGAAAAAACAAGTTTACAAAAGATTACACATCTTTCTAAGATAGGTTTCTTTTTGGAAAATCTCTTTGGATTTTCAGCTTTCCTCCTAAATTTATAAATTTTGAGTTACAACTGACTGTCACAGAAAGAGTAGAGCAAGGTCCTCTTATGCAGGGTCCCTGAACAGAAAGAAATGGTGCTGTTTGTTTCTCATCTACAGCATGGCTGCCATATTGTGTCACAGATATGGCACCAGTTAAATGGAGCAAGACATTGAAATTAGATTATTCGCACATTTCACAGAACATGGGAATTTATGGAGTTTTCCTGGGGCAGGGGTTGAGGGTTGAATTGTAATAGTAAGATCATACCTGAAAGAACATGAGTTAATCCTTGATAGCCACTAAATCCACCCATTCAGAAATGGCAAGGAAAATGTTAGAGAAGTTATACTTCATAAACAAACATGAGACAGTGGGTCATTATATTGTGTTCTCTTCTGTCACAGACTTATGATTCATTTCAAATGATGAAACTATAAAATCTCCGTATTCAAAAGAGGAGTGATAGCAGTAAAAATACAATTTCTTCATTTTTATTTCCACACATCTTGTTTGACTCACTTAATGAAACTAAGATTTTCATTAAAGTTGGTTACTAAAGGATTCATGTGAAACTACGGTACCTTTAATTGAGCTGATTGCAATTTCCTGTCTCTAGAGTAAGCAAAAACCTCTGTGAAGAATGAGTCTGCTGTAACATCCTGTTATTTCTCAACATGGTGAGTGCCTCCAATATAAACTTTCCACCTCAGACAAAATGAAATCTGTGTGTCAGGTTTCCAACGTTGTCTTTCAGTGCTTCCAAAAAACACGTTGAAAGCATGAGTGCGGGCAGAGGGATTGCTATTATTTGGGATGCTTTTTACTCATTTAGTGCCCTCCTTCCTGCATCACAATCCCCAGGCTATCAAAGCAGAAAATCAGATTCAAACAAAAGCTCAAGACCCTGTGGAGTCATTTGCATGGATAAGAGGACCTCCTCAGGCAGAATGCACAACTAGATAGGGAGGTTTTTGTATTGCTTTGTGCTGCAGCAGTTTTGAAGTGTGGAGATAAGATAGGAGGAACAGAGCTTGCTACTTCTTCCTTCAGTCCCACTATCCCAAGCCAGCTCCTACTCTCAGTGAGATATGTCTCTTCTTCAACACTTCAAAACCCTTAACAATCTAAGAGTGTTTAGGTGCCTCTTCAAATTATGCATTGTCATCAAGTAGTGCCTGACATGTACAGGAGGCATAAACCCTCCCTAGAATGTTTCCTGATGGTCTAATTATGATTAGATTTAACCCCAACCTAATCATAATAAATGACTATACACCTTCCTTAAGAAATAAAATCAGTAACTGAATGATGCATTTGATAAGTGTCAGGATCCTGAAAGACCAGAAGGATCATGGAACTGCTATGAACTACTGACAATGGACATTCGATAGTTGAGTGGATGTGGGAGAATGAACTATATCTTCTGACATAAAAAGAACATTAGAGAAAAAAAGGTGAAACCTTCTAAGTTCTGTACTTTAGCTAATAATATCATATTAATGTTAACTTCTGATTTTTGCCATCTATACTACAGTTACTCAAATGTGAACCTAAGGAGAGGCATACAAAAGAGGACACAGGATCTCTGTTATTTGTTCTGACTTTCTATTATACTAACATTGAATCTAAGCTTTAGAATTTACTAATGCAGAGCAAAAATCTCCACTTAGGCTAAACAAAAGAAAGAGGAAGGAAGATTTGAATTTTGGGAGATAGGCAAGAAGCTTCCTAAATGCTAACTCTTCAGTAGATCTGAGGTACTCACTCACTTTCAGGAGTAGAAAGTGGCATAGTGTGGTAACTGACATGAACTGTGGACTCAGGCAGCTGAGTTTAAAACCTGATCTTAGTGTTTACTGCCTGTGTGTCTAATGCCTGTTCTCTTGATCTCTCTGAACCTATATTTTCTAGGATGTAAGATGAGGATGTTAATGGAAGAACTTCTTAAGGTTGACAAGTTGATAGGACTAAAGGAGGCAATCCCTGTGACACTTCCCATATAACAGCATTAATATATGGAAGCAATTAATATTACCCCAGAAACTGGCATTCACTCTGCTAGTTTTAAGTGTTTATGCCTCCCTTTCACTAGAAGGAATTAACAATTTTCCACTACATTCATCCTCATTCAAATACTATCCTTCCGTAAAAGGCCAGTGGATTCTCACTGTTCCTAATCACCAATAATAAGTTCTCTATCCCCCACTTTGGTCCACATAATTACATTGCTCTCAATAATTATTATTGTGAATCATAATCATTTTCATTAGTCATACTATAAAATATTTGATGTTAGGGACAGCCTCATTTCTTCTCATATTTTATTCAATGGAGTGTGCATCTCAGGCATTCAAGAAGTCTTGATTGTTTATGATTATGGCATTTTGAGTGTTTCTCGGGGAATCTGGCAACACATAGATTTAGTCATAGGGGGAATTTGAAGACTTGTCAAAACAGGACTTAAAGAGATAAATATATAATTAAAAGCCCTTTAAAGGAAAAATAAAAAATCTTTCGAAGTCTTCTTCACTCTAAATGCAAACTAAATTATATTCTTTGCAACTGTCTCTGGGATCTATGTCATCTGTTTTTGTCTTGTAAAGAAGACAACTTAAAGTGGAGTTCTTCAAGACTTCTAAAGACACACTTCTTTGGCTGAAATCACTTCTCCCAGGAAACATACTCGAAACATAATAAATTCTAAATTTTAATAAATGCACCGTGGCCACACACAAGACCAGGAAGAACGCATTACTTAATGATTCCCTTACATAGCATTGTGGCTTCTTAAGTGCATTGCTTCAATTGATTCTCATAAAAACTCAGAGAAGCTATCTTCAAAATGCTATTTCACCCAGTTTTCAGATAAGATAACTAAGGCTTCTCCCAAGGGCTTCTTCCTCAGGGTGTCCTTTCAACCTCATGTACCTGTCACCATCACAGCTCTGAGATTACCAAGAAGAACCATTTCTGCCTCCTCACTGGACTGCAGGTACTTACAGGAAGCTTTCTGGTTTACCCTGGTTGTGTTCTTATGTGACTGGCATCAGGAGTACACTCAAAGACAATTTAAGGAATAGAGATATAGGGAAACCTCGGAAAATTGATACAGAAGGATTCCAAAAGAATGTAAATTAGTTTTCTTAAATAGATGCAAAATACTCCTTCCACGAAAGAACACAGTTATGAATTGGTCTTACATAATGTGTTCCTAGGAAAGAAGCCATGCCTGCCTCCAAGATTCCAAGGTGACTAACTAGCTAATGGATCATCAGGGGGCATGAGACCAAGTTTCAGCCTCTGTAGATGGACCATTTTCAAGGTTGACTCTATCACACTTACTAGGTAACTCTCATGCCTTCCAGAGACTCGTACAAAGGATGGGTATGGATAGTGACTTAATATAACCAAAACAAACAGAGCAGTGGCTCAGAAATGAAATTAAGTGGGGCTGACTGATGCTCAGGATGATTACATACTAACAGCAGCATACTGGCTGGTACATCTCTGGAAATCTTCAAGAAGACAGTAGAAACCTAATATGAAATATTTCCCTTTCTTCTAGCTCTGATACAATGATCTTTCTATCCTGAGTCAAAAACCAACATCCTGTTGTTCATTTCTATGTCTTACATTTCAACAGCATTTCCTTCTTTTGTTCTGTGGCCATCTGGGTACATAAACATCATCTTCAAAATCAGAACCGTGAAATGTTGACAGAACTGAAGGTTTTTCAGAAAGCTGTAAGAGGGTTTGTTCTCCATGGCATGACTATCAATTTCTCCATTGGGAAAAATGCCAGGTACTTGTGATAGTACCTGATGCTAAGCAACCAGGACCACATAGACTGGAAAGAGCACCAAACAGCAACTTGAACACAGAGCACTATCTCCAACTCTTCCACACTTTTCAGTGAGACCTTGAACAAACCATTTTGTTTAGCTGGTGCTGTCTTTTTTCTTTTCTAAAGTGAGCATAGGTCTTCCAGGTCCTAAATTTTGCTGTGGATTTTCCAATTTACACTGAGGTGAGAATAGGGAGAATGAACGTCAGATAATCACAAAAAAATTATTTTGCTTCCAAAGTAATCAGCAACATGGCTGAATTTTCCTTATCATTAAAACAAACAAAAAGCTGGCAATCAAATCCAACCTGTTTAGAAGTGACAATCTGGGTCAGAACGAGGGGAAATATAGATTAATTACAATAAGAGATGGCTTACAAAGGAGGAGGATTGGGGGGATCATTCCTAATCACTGTAGGGAAAAGGCTCAAAGGAACAATGATAAAAAGTCATTAATGTTTAACCTGTTTAAATAAAAATAGCCAATAAGTTCGCTGTTTGGACCATCTGCATCCGATAAACGTAAGTTTAATCGCTGGCACCATCTGCTCAAATGGAATTTAATACTGTATCAATGTGCCAAATCGCAATTAAAGTAATAAGGGAGAGCAGGCCCATGACTCAGGATCTAAACAGTGACCATTCTTTATTGGGTTGAGAAACCAACAAGAGTTAAACCATCTTGAACAGAAATTATTGCAGAAGTTGATCTTTAACTAATTAAAACAAAATAGAACCATGTAATTGGCAGATCCATAAGCAACCAGACTTTTGGACTAAAGTCAGCAAAGGATAGAATGCCAAAAGACCTAGGATATATAGGACAGGCAATGAAAGTAGGATACTAAAGCAGATTTCATGTTTCCCAGTCTAGGACTAATCACTGGCACCTAACTGGGATCTCATAGGAATTTACAGTAAGCCAATGAAATGCATGCTCAAGAGGATAGAGAAACAGAGAGTCAATAAAGAGCTTTTCTATGAGTGCATGAAGACCTGAGTTTGATCCTCAGACCCCACACACAAGAGCTGACTGCTGTGGCGGGCACTGGCAGCCTCACCAGTGGTGAGGTGGAAATAAGTGAATCCCTTGGGCTCACTGCCTGGCCAGCCTAGCCTAACTGGTGGGAGGAGACCCTGCCTCAAAAAACAAAGTAGACAGTTGACCTCAGACCTCCACAAACATACACTTATGAACAAACACATACACCCCTCGAACATTTGCACTCTACCACTCACCAACACATAAACACATACGCACACATCCATGCCCACAAACATATACTCAAACACTTCGCACACACTTGTGCACACATACGTACTTGCTCTCTCATATATGCACATACAAACATACCTCCATACACATCTACACACATGCACATACATGCCATACAAATACACAGATGCAGGGGGGCCAAGATGGTGGCGACATGCACTGATGCATTTTGAACGTGGGAGAAAAGAGCGATAAAAAACACAGAGGTATTGGACACTGTGCAAAATCTGGAGGGGCCAGACCCTCCAGGAACACTCACAGCTCCCAAGGAACTGTTAAAAGTCCCAGGGTAAGTCTCCCCCCATCTCTCGTAGACATGGAAGCCAATAAATTCGGGATTCGGGAACTCCCATTTGGAGAGGCACCTGGTAAGATCGACCCCAACACACAGCAGGCAGAATCAGAGGCCACATGGCGATTGCCCACTAGCCTACTGGGCTCCCCACACCTCAGGAGGACCTTATAGCTACTTAGGAAACTTTGTGGGATAGTTGAAGTCTTAGCAAGGAAGAAACAGGGCGCTCGGCGGGTGGTCCGCAGCCGCTCGAGCCGCGGAGGATTCCAGAGAGCGGGAAGCCGGCAGGCAGAGCAGTCAGGGTGGGAAGCAGGCACAGGTGGGCGGGGCTGAAGCCCGGCACACCCACGGCGGAGCAGCTAGGGAGGGAGGCCAGCACAGGCGGTGGGAGGGGCCAGGGCTCCGTGCACCCACGGCTGAGCAGACAGGGAGGGAAGCCTGCAAAGGCAGATGGGGCTGAGGGGCCAGGCCTGTGGCGGAGAAGCCTAGTGGGAAACCAGAAGCCAGGGGACCATAGCTGTATTCGGGAAAACCCAGACATATTAGGTGTGGAGCCAGGCCCTGTCAGGCTCCATGACAACAAACAAAACCCACAGAATCTGTGCCTGGGCAAACAGGTCCATACCATCAGAACCATTACAGGCTGATCACTCAGTGTGCAACATAGAGAAGTCTGAATTGGGAGCAGTGAAACAATCCCGGACCATTACTCACTACCTGGGAATAGGCTGCACCAGCTCACAGTGCTTCAGGCTATTAAAACATCAGTGACCCTGAGATCCCCCTGTAAGCAACGATAGATAGCCAAGCAATTCAACTCCTTCACCAAAGCATCCCCTGTGGATCCAAGCACAGAAAACGACAAGAACAGACAGCTAAACACATCCATATGGCCAAAGGTCCAAGAAAAAATAGAAATCAAGGAAATATGACTCCAACAATGCAGAATAATCCTGGCTCATCCAATTCAGATGACCTCACACCAACAGAAACACATGAAAACGATGACAATTCTGCATTATGGAAAGTGATAGAGTCCCATCAAGAAGACCTTAAATCTATGAAGGAATTCAAAGAAGCCACAATTTTACAGTCAAAACAATGAACAACACCATTAAAGAACTCCAAGCCAAGGAGACTCAGCTTGAACAGGAAAAGGACAAAGCAATGAAAGATTTCCAGACAAAAACAAGCAAGCTGGAGAAGGAAATGTACAAAATGAACAATACCATACAAGACATGAAAATAGAAATAGAAACAATAAAGAAAACACAGTCAGACTTAAAAGAGAAAGTGGAGAACCAAGGGAAGAGAACAGGAACTACAGATGTGAGTATCAAAAATAGGATGCAAGAGATGGAAGACAGGGTCTCAGGCATGGAAGATTCGAAGGAAGAAATCAGTACAACATCCAAAGAAAATGAGAAGGCTAAAAAATCTCTCACCCACCATCCAAGAAATCAAGGACTCAATGAAAAGACGGAACCTAAGAATTATAGGCATAGAGGAAAGAGAAGACTCCCGACTCCAAGGTCCAGGAAATATCTTCAACAAAATCATAGAAGAAAACTTCCCAAACCTGAAAAAAGAGATGCCAATAAAAATCCAAGAGGCTTACAGAACACCAAACAGATTAGATCAGAAAAGAAACTACTCTCGCCACATAATAATTGAAACACCAAATGTACAGAACAAAGAAAGAATGTTAAAAGCTGTAAAAGAAAAAGGTCAAGTCACATACAATGGCAGACCCATCAGAATTACACCTGACTTCTCCTCAGAAACTTTAAAAGCTAGAAGGGCCTGGACAGACATCCTACAAGTCCTGAGAGATCATAGGTGCCCAACCAGACTACTATACCCAGCAAAACTCTCTATCAACATAGATGGAGAAAGCAAGACATTACAAGACTAAATCAAATTTAAACAATATCTACCCACAAACCCAGCCCTGCAGAAAATACTAGAAGGAAAATTCCAACCCAGAGAAGAAAACGTCACCCAACAAAACAAAGGGAATAGAAAACCCGTCAGCAACTAAACCAAAAGAGACACAGGACCATCACCTATACCAAACTAATGGGAAATAACAACCCCAGTTCACTAACATCCATCAACATCAATGGACTCAACTCCCCAATAAAAAGACACAGGTTTACAGAGTGGATCCGCAAGCAAGACCCGTCCTTTTGCTGCATACAAGAAACACATCTCACTACCAAAGATAGACACTACCTCAGAGTAAAGGGCTAGGAAAAGGTTTTCCAAGCAAATGGACCCAGGAAGCAAGCTGGAGTAGCCATCCTAATATCAAACAAAACAGACTTCCAACTGAAGTTAATGAAAAAAGACAAAGAAGGGCATAATATACTCATTAAAGGGAATATTCATCAAGAGGAAATCTCAATACTGAACACCTATGCCCCAAATACAAAGGCACCTACTTTAGTAAAAGAAACACTTCTAAAACTTAAATCACACGTCGATCACAACACACTAGTAGTGGGAGACTACAACGCCCCACTCACAACAATGGACAGATCATCAAAACTGAGGCCAAACAGAGAAATATTGAGTCTAAAAGAGATCATGAACCAAATGGACCTAACAGATATCTACAGAATGTTTCACCCAAACACAAAGGAATACACCTTTTTCTCAGCACCTCACGGAACCTTCTCCAAAATAGACCACATAGTTGGACACAAAGATAGTCTCAATAGATACAAGAAAATTGAAATAACACCTTATATCTCATCAGACCACCACGGAATAAAGCTGGTCTTCAACAGCAAAAGAATCAACAGAAAGCCTACATACACATGGAAATTGAAAAGCTCCTTACTGGATGACAACTGGGTCAGAGAAGAAATAAAGAAGGAAATCAAAGACTTCTTAAAGTCCAACGACAATGAATACACAACATAACCAACCCTATGGGATACATTTAAAGCTTTGCTATGAGGAAAGTTCATAGCACTAAGTGCTTTCAAAAAGAAAATTGTGACAGCTCATATTAGTGAATTAACAGCTAAGCTGGGTGAATTGGAAAAAAAAGAAGCAAACACTCCCAAGAGGAGCAGAAGGCAGGAAATCATCAAACTTAGGGCTGAAATCAACAACTTAGAATCAAAAAGAACTATAAAAAGAATCAATGAAACCAAGAGTTGGTTCTTCGAGAAAATCAACAAAATAGACAGACCCCTAGCCAAATTAACTAAAAGGCAAAGGGAAAGAACCCAAATCAACAAAATCAGAAATGAAAAGGGAGAAATAACAACAGACATTGAGGAGATCCAGAAAATATTCGGGTTCTATTTTAAAAATCTATATTCCACCAAATTTGAAAACCTAAGCGAAATGGACAACTTCCTCGATAAATTCCACCTACCAAAACTAAATCAAAATCAGATTAACAGCTTAAACAGCCCAATAACCCCTAAGGAAATAGAAACAGTCATTAATAATCTCTTAACCAAAAAAAGCCCAGGGCCAGATGGCTTTAGCATGGAATTCTACAGGACCTTCAAAGAGGAGCTAACACCATTACTCTTCAAACTCTTCCACCACATAGAAACATAAAGAACATTGCCAAACCCATTCTATGAGGCCACTGTCATTCTGATTCCTAAACCACACAAAGACCCAACAAAGAAAGAGAACTTCAGACCAATCTCCCTCATGAACATAGATGCAAAAACACTTAATAAAATACTAGCAAACCGAATTCAAGCACACATCAAAAGTATCATACATCATGATCAAGTAGGCTTCATCCCAGAAATGCAGGGATGGTTCAATATACGAAAGTCTATCAATGTCATTCACCATATAAACAAGATGAAAGAAAAAAACCACATGATAATCTCACTAGAGGCAGAAAAAGCATTTGACAAAGTCCAACACCTCTTCATGCTAAAAGTTCTGGAGAGAACGGGCATACAAGGACCATACCTAGAAATAATAAAGGCAATATACAGCAAGTCAGTGGCCAACATCGAATTAAATGGAGAGAAGCTTGAAGCATTTCCTCTAAACTCAGGTACAAGACAAGGATGTCCACTTTCACCATATCTCTTCAATATAGTACTTGAAGTCCTTGCTAGAACAATAAGACAACTAAAGGAGATCAAAGGGATAAATATTGGAAATGAAGAAGTCAAATTATCCCTATTCTCAGATGATATGTTAGTATACATAAGTGACTCCAAAAACTCCACCAAAGAACTCTTACAGCTGATAAACAACTTCAGCAAGGTGGCTGAATACAAAATTAACTCAAAAAAATCAGAAGCCCTTCTTTATACAACAAACAAATATACCGAGAAAGAAATAAGGGAAACAACCCCCTTACAATAGCCACAAACAATATAAAATACCTGGGGGTAACTCTAACCAAGCAAGTAAAGGACCTATACAACAAGAACTTCAAGCCCCTGAAGAAAGAAATGGAAGAAGCCTTTAGAAGATGGAAAGATCTCCCATGCTCATGGATAGGTAGGATCAACATAATAAAAATGGCTATCCTACCAAAAGCAATATATAGATTCAATGCAATCACTATCAAAATACCAACACAATTCTTTATAGACCTGGAAAAAGCTATTCTCAACTTTATATGGAACAACAAAAAGCCCAGAATAGCTAAATCAATCCTGTACAATAAAAAAGCATCTGGAGGTATCATCATCCCAGATTTCAAGCTGTACTACAGAGCAATAGTAATAAAAACAGCATGGTACTGGTATAGAAACAGACCAGTGGATCAATGGAATCGAACTGAAGACAAAAACATGGACCCATACACCTATGGCCAACTAATCTTTGACAAAGAAGCCAAAACCGCACAATGGAAGAAGGACAGCATCTTCAACAAATGGTGCTGGTCCAACTGGATGTCCACTTGCAAAAGAATGAAATTAGATCCATACCTATCACCTTGTACAAAACTTAAATCCAAGTGGATCAAAGACCTTAACATAAGGCCAGCCACACTAAATATACTAGAAGAAAAAGTAGGAGAAACCCTCGAACTCGTTGTCACAGGTGACAACTTCCTGAACAGAACACCAACAGCTCAGGACCTGAGATCAACAATCAATAAATGGGACCTCATGAAACTGAAAAGTTTCTGTAAGGCAAAAGACACCGTCATTCAAACAAAACGGCAACCAACAGACTGGGAGAAAATCTTCACCAACCCCACATCTGATAGAGGGCTATTATCTAAAATCTACAAAGAACTCAAGAAACTAAATGCCAAGAAACCAAATAATCCAATCAAAAAAATGGGAGATGGAGCTAAATAGAGAATTCACAAAGGAGGAATCCCTAATGGCTGAGAGACACCTGAAGAAATGCTCAACATCCTTAATCATCCGAGAAATGCAACTCAAGACAACCCTGAGATTCCATCTCACACCTGTCAGAATGGCTAAGATAAAGAGCTCAAATGACAGCATATGCTGGCGAGGGTATGGAGAAAGGGGAACCCTACTCCATTGCTGGTGGGAGTGCAGGCTTGTGCAACCACTATGGAGGTCTGTCTGGCAATATCTTAGAAATCTTGGAATAACTTTGCCTCAGGACCCAGCCATACCACTTCTGGGAATACACCCAAAGGACCCCTCACGGAGACATAGGGAAGTCTCCTCATCTATGTTCATAGCAGCCTTATTTGTAATAGCTAGAAATTGGAAACAACCCAGATGTCCCTCAACTGAAGAATGGATTAAAAAACTGTGGTACATCCATACAATGGAATATTACTCAGCTATCAGAAACAATGAAATCATGCAATTTGCAACCAAATGGATGGATCTAGAGAAGCTCATCCTGAGTGAGCTAACCCAGACTCAGAAGGATGCACATGGCATCTATTCACTTATAGTAGGATTTTAGTTATATCATACAGGAAATCTGTACTACAACCAACACACCGAAAGGAACATGGACATAAACTTTTTTTTTTCCTTTTCCTTTTTTTTTCTTTTTCTTTTTCCTTTTCCTTTTTTTTCTTTTTCTTTTTCCTTTTCCTTTTTCTTTTTCCTCTCTTTTTTGTTGTTGTTCTTTGTTTTTGGGGGTTTGTGTGTTTTGTTGGTCTTTTTTTAGTTTTCCCCCATAGCAGGGAGACACCTTTCACTGGCAGTACTGCCTCATAGGCCCCTGGCGTATGAAGAGGCTCTTGGCCCTCATGTAACTCCTGATCTTTGGTGAAAGACTGTTATGCAGGGACACTCCACCCCAGAGGAACAAGATGGAAGGGTCAGGGGGTAGAGCATGGGAGGGTGGGGCTGGGAAGTGGAAAAAGAGAACAATATAATAAGGATGTAACCTGAAGCAACAAACAAATAAATTTATTAATTTTTAAAAAAGCAGGTAACAGTGTTAAAACACTGTAAATAAAATAAAGGATACAGCCATTCAACCTGGTTTTATAAACCTCCAAGTGTCGAAAAAACGTAGAGCTAAGGTAAAATACATGAGAAATGTGGTGTTAACCCATGCCTTAACTTCAGCAGAGACGGCAGGAGCACCATAGAGTTAGTGGACTTATAAATTCTAGAGTTACACGGAACAGGGTGGTGAGGGTGCACACCCTTAATCCCATCATTCAAGAAGAATACACCCTTAATCACAACACACTAGAGATAGAAACAGGCAGATCTCAGAGCTCAAAGTCAGCCTGATACAAAACAAACTCTAAATAGAGAAAAACTTCGATCCAGGAGTGGTGGAACACATCTTTAATCCCTTCAGATGGGAACCACAGGTCTCTGATCCCAATAATTAGAATGCAGAGACAGACACATAGGATTTGGAAGGACCTAAGTTTAAAAGCTACTTACAAAAGGCCTACTCAATACAAACAAATTGTCCTTTGAGATCTCAAAATATATACACTAAAGCTTGTTTAGCTCCAAAATAACAAAATAATTTCTTCTTTAACCCAGATTGAAAGATAATACTTTATATATTGTCAAAAAACCAAATTTGCTTCGGGAGAAATATTACCTAACTCCCCCCCACAAAAAAAAGGGTAATTGTCCCAGAGTTAGGATTAGGGCAGGGCTCTGTTCTTATCTTTCCAGGAGATTCAAAGCATCCATTCAAGGAACCCAGGGACAACTGGACAACGGAAACCTCAACAGAAAACAGAATCAGACACCAAAGAAGGCTAGTGGCCCAGATGATTCAGCCTGACAGACTCCCTCAATAGCTGTCTCCATCAAAAGCCTACAACCACAACAACTCAATATCGCTAAGACCGTTCAGCTCTACACAATGCCCCAGCCAGAACCTCAGTAAAGCCTGGAAGATCAGCTTCTGCCTACAAACTCCTTGGGACATCTAAACAGCTGAGAACAGAAGGACTGAACATAAAAGGAGTGTACTAACATTTTAAACCATTTTTCCATTTTGGTTCGGGCCCCAAACAGGTTTACTACAACCCAAATCAGCAGGAAGTCATTTTAAGAGTGCGAAGTCCCATGCCCAGAGGGTGGGGAGGGTGTTTCTCCGCCCCCCACCCCTTTTGGTTATTTGAAGGATATCTGAAAACTCTGTTATTTAGGGGAAGAGATTACAAGCTGTTAAATGGTCCTGTTTAGTGGGTTTTGGAGGTTAGACCCAGGGTATTCCTTCTTTCCCTTTTCTGTATCCTTCTTTCTTTCCTATGTAGGAGTGCACGGACTTGAGAAAAATGAGACATAGACATAGCACTGGAAGGACCAAGAAGAAGGGACAGATTATTGAATATGCCCTTATACCTTTGTATATTGATACAAAATTAGTAGTATATTTGGCTAAAGTGGTATCGACCATTGTTTATTGTGCAAAAATAAGATTGTATTGGACTATATTGGTATTGATCTTTCTATATTGATACAAAATTAAGATTATAGTTGGCCACAATGGTATTGACCCTTGTATATGGACGTAATATTAAGATTGTATTGGGCTACATAGGCATTGATCTTTGTATATTGATACAAAATTAAGAGTATATCAAGCCACATTTGTATAGATCTTTGTATATTGATACAAAATTAAAGGTAACGCTTCCTAATGGTATTGTACCTAGAGATACTTAAAAATTAAATGTGAAGCTCTGGCCTCTTGATACCAACAGTCTTAAACTGTTTAGAATAGTTAAGAAAAACAAACTCCTAGTCATGCAAGCATGTCACTTTGTTAGCTACTAAGACAGTCTATCACAGATATTCTCTAAGCTACTCAGAAATCAAGTTGTTAAGAGACAAGCAACATTTGCTTATCTAAATACAAGAGATGGATAGGGCATCTTCAAAAACCCCAAGAGATCTGTAGAATAGGGCATTCAAAGATGTTGTCTTAAATTAAGATTTCTTTTTTGATATCGAGACATATCAGCGCCTGACAGCACCCCCTATTCTACTCCAAGTAGAAGATAAGCATCGAAGAATCTCCAGTGTGAGATGGTTGAATTAGTGGCAAGCCTGTCTCTTGGCATGAAAAAACTCCTTGCTTCAACTGCAGACAGACTGCTGTCCAAAAAGGACAAAACTTGGTAGCAGGGAAGTCGACAGTCTAGCTCTGCCAAGACAGGGTAGGTTAGTCCTTCATAATCCCTGCTCTACAATAAATGTCTGTCAGAGAAACAGGACCAAAAGGCTGAAGACTGATGCTGGAATGTATGGAGAGAAAATGGCAACTGTCCAGGTAGTCACTGGTTTGTCATTTCTTAGTATTGGAAGCTGCAGGCCCTGCACTTCCTATATAATCAGATATATTTATCCCTCTCAGGTCTCTGAGGTGGTTGAAGAATAGACAGCTAGAGTCTCATAGCTAAATTTTGAGTTGTTTAGGAATCAAGAGGGCGTTTTAGATCTAAGAACATGGTTATAATAGTGATGCAAGTTAGTATGAAAGCTAAGTCAGTTATAGAACTTTAAACTCATGGAGATGGTTAGATGGTAGAATGTTAAAGTCAGGGGCCAAATATGTATGAACTGGACATTGGGAAGATATACTGGGCCATTTAACTCTCATAAATGTGGCATATTTATTTCTGCTGTTTTGTATAGAATTTATGGTTATAAGAGAAGGAACCATTTGTTGGACTGAAAGGGGAAGCTGTTGGAGGGAAGAGGGTGGAAGGGTGGGACAGGAAGGGGGAATAGGGAAGGGTTTGTGACTGAGATGTAACTTGAAGAAAAATAATAAAGTATTTAATAATAAAAAACAAATACACAGATCCATATAAGCACCCTACATCTTTGCACACACACAAATATACATATATACACGTACATACACACACACACACACACACACACACACACACACACACACAGCCCACACAAAAAAAAACACAGTCCAGTACTGAGACATCTAAGGCCAATGTGACAAATCCTTAAACTTGGAGATTTTCAGTATCATCTAGTCTAATGGCCTTACTTTACAAAAAAGAAACTGAGGCCCACAAGGCTAATCAGTATTTCTTAATTAACTTATCCAGTTAATAGAAATCTCCTTCCTCCAAGACCAGTGTTTCTCTCATCATTCTTCCCACACCAAAGTTAGATGCATCTGCCAAAACTGTCCCCTCCTGAGAAATCATGTCACATGCTTTCCAAGTCTCACACTCCAATAATGCTTTTGCTAAGTTACCCAGTCCATAGTTTCCCACAAAATTAGTTTCTTTCAGATAATACCTATCATAATCTTCAGCCTGTGTCATCAAATATGAGTTGTAGCCGGGTGTGGTGATGCACACCTTCAACCCCAGCACTCAGGAGGCAGAGGCAGGCTGATCTCTGTGAGTTAGAAACTAGCCTGGTCTATAAAGTGAGTCTAGGACAGGCAGGGCTACACAGAGAAATGCTGTCTTGAAAAAACCCAAAAAAAAAACCATAATAATTATAATGCGTTGTACACATTCCCTATTTCTTCACTATGGAAGATGTGTGTTCACAATGTTCAGGTGTCATTAGACATGATCATGACCACTCTGTTCCATACATGCCAGATTATCCACCAGTTCCTCAAAATTTTATGAAGCCATCTTCAGGGTTCCATGTCTCTATACATGCTATTCCTTCTACTAGGATAATTCCCATCCAATTCCAGAGCCCCATTCACCATGCCACCTGTTATTCACCTTTGAAGGCCTAGCTACAGGCTGCCTCTACTCCAGTGCTTTTCCTGACTCCCCTCACTAATCAATCTAGATTTTGTTCTCTATATTTTAGTTTTGTTCTCAGATATAGCACTAACCAATATCTGATAATTACTTGTATTTGTGATTCTTTTCTCCAAAAGACTACCAGCACTACACAGGCTTCAATAGCGTTCTGTGTATCTTCAGCATCTAACAGTATGTGGCCTGCAGGAGGCCTTGGTTTTGTTGGCTACTGATGCCAAACACATAACAAAAGCACTGCCAACCAAGATCTGCACCGTTCTTCCTAACTATAAATTCCATACAGTAACTTCAGCATAGAAATCACCTTGGTGAATGTTGGATTAATCCCCCTAAAGCACACAATGAAAAAACAGAGAATAGAAAAGAGAGAGACAGAGAGAGAAGGACATTCATATTCTCAAGTTATTTAAATTCCTATGGTGGATTCTTTCCATTTAAAAAAGGAATAGGATATTTAAATTTCCTTCAGAGGGAAGGAGTCTTATTCCCATTAGAATAGATTTTCAATAAGGAATCTCAAAAGAGACATCGGAAGCTTGATAAACTATAAAGAACATTTTAATATAACTTCCTCTCTCCAGAGCTTTTTGAAAATTTCATTTATATCATATTAATGGATAGGTACACATTCCATATGTCTACACTATAGGAGCCATATGTGCCTGATGTTTAAGTGTAATGTGATACAAACTAACTTTTGCTGAGAGTTTTCTTTGCTGTTTCACAATCATCATTTCACTTAATATCCTCACTAACTCCCTCAAATGAGTACTGTCATGATGATCTATAGATGTAAGAACTGAATCAGCAAGAGTTCAAGCAATTTACATACACAAGGACAGACGCAAAGTGTGTAGTAGAGTGAGGAATTGAATTCTGCTGCACTGACTCCCACCCCTACTCAAGCTAAACTTTGAAAGTTAAGTCCAAACAGTCTCAGGCAAGATAAGTTAACAGAAAGAGGGAGTGCACCAACCTCCCCTTCACTGTGGATGGGGAAGCCATACCTTTGGGAGAGGCACATACAACCTACAAAGAAGAAAGAAGTGTGAGGTCTTAATGAGCACCAGTCATGAGGAATACATTGCTAGAAGGTGGAAATCACAAAATCAACACCTCCTGCTTCATACATAAGAACAAGATTACCATCCATGCAAAATGGTTGTCCCAAAAAGCATAAGCAGAGAACATTTTATTCCATCAGCTGGGTGTGCTTGCATATTTTCATGGACTGAAAATTAAGTTCAGCCATAGTGAGCTTAGTGTGTGTATTTCCTGACAATTGTTTATTTATTGCTTATTGGAAGGCTTTTAGCTTTCATCTAGAAGACACAGGGTTAGTGGTGTGTTTATTTTTCAACTGAGAGAGAGAGATAGGAAAAGGCCAAGGTCCCTTTGGGTATAGATTGGTTTCTGTCTATCACAGCAATTCATTTTCAAACCATGATAACTTTTATACGCAAAGGAGAAGATTGTGATGTGTATACTTACACCCACCCATACATCTTCTCCACATAGTGCTCTAGAGTATTCCAAATATTTTCCTATAAACAGCATCTTCTGCAATATATACAACAATCCAGCAAAGGGGATGTCTGGAATTGTTCTCTCTGTCTCTGTTTCTTTTTCTATCTTTCTCTCTGTCTCTCTCTCTCTGTCTCTCTCTCTCTCTCTCTCTCTCTCTGTCTCTCTCTCTCTCTCTCTGTGTGTCTCTCTCTCTGTGTGTCTCTCTCTCTGTCTCTCTCTGTCTCTCTCTCTCTCTCTCTCTCTCTCTCTCTCTCTCTCTC
>CAJQZJ010032362.1:2948297-2969589 GCA_907164525.1 Lophiomys imhausi | reverse complement strand
AAGAAGAAGAAGAAGAAGAAGAAGAAGAAGAAGAAGAAGAAGAAGAAGAAGAAGAAGAGAAAAAGAAGAAAAGCATATATAAACCAGACCCCGGCCCCCCTATATATATATATATTTATAGATGATAGGCAACTTGGTCTTCATACAGATCCCTTAGCAAGTGGAGGTGGGGCCGTCTCTGTCATGGATGTTCCCTGTTGGTGGAACACCTTACCCTAGCTGAATTACCATGTTGGGCCCCAGAGCAAGAAGGAAGCTCTTAGCCCTCATGTGACTGATGAACTGAAGGAGGTTGATATGTGGGGCCCCCTTACCAAAGGAGAAGAATAGGAGGGGGGGGGAAGAGGGTGGGAGAGTGGGAACGGGAGGGGGGGAGGCGAGGGCTCTGATTGAGATGTAACTTGAATAAATAAATAAATAAATAAACAAACAAACAAACAAACAAATAAACAAATAAATAAATAAATAAATAAATAAATGTTGAAAATTAATCCAACTGCTTTAAACACAAGAATCAAGTCAAGGTTTCTCTTTAGTGTTAGATTGTAGCACAGTTGTAGTGACACACTGGCCTCTAAAGCAGTGGAAAACTACTATGAACAATAAATACAGAGAAGAAAGATCCCTATTAACTCCCTAAGCACAAACTAGGCACCATACTAAATAAAAAGTTCTTTTGCAGAATAGTCTGTGATTTACAGTTCCAAGATAATCAAGTTAAATGTTCCTTCTCTTCGGGAGTCACCAGTGCTTGCTGTGTCCCTCATCTGAGTGCATCTGGTCTCTGTCTTGATACTAGCTCTACAAGTAAAGCCTGCTAATATGCCCTTTTGATGTACATGTGTGTGTTCACACAAAGACAGAAGAAATGTTCTAAAATGTTTTTTACCTATTGCATTTGTGCTTGTGTGTGTGTGTGTGTGTGGTGTGTGTGTGGTGTGTGTGGTGTGTGTGGTATGTGTGAGTGCATACGTGTTTGTGCTATTTTTACTTAGATACTTGGTGGAGTGGAGGAAAATAAGATAAATTCTTCATGCTCCATTTCAAATGTTTTCTGACATCTATTCTGTACTATAAAATCTTGTAACTTTTCGCATCTGTGGCACCTAGAAAATCAAATCCATAAAAATAATGCTATGTAGGAGTCTCTGGAAGAAGAGACTGTATCCCAGAAGTTCTGTGTGGGTAACTGAGGACAGATTTACAGACTCGGGCTCAATCTGGTTTAACTTTTCTGAAGCTCTAGCATGAGAAAGTCATGTTCACAGACTTATAATCTGAACGGGAAGAGCAAAGGAAATCATCTGTGTTGAACACCTTCCACCATCCACACACCCTGCTGCAGGCTTTATGTGGGATCCTCACGGAATCTTTTAAGGTGATTCCCTTGAATAGCTACTTGATAGCTCCAAACATGCAGCACTCCATCTGGTATTTCTGTGATGTTTAAGGTCTGACTTAAGAATGCCAGAACAACAGTGGTCACAGCAGTTGAAATCTGAGTTATGCTTACACCAGTTATCAGATGGCACGACAGTGACCTGTGTTTGTAGTGCTGCTCAGTCCCTGCCCTGAGCCTCCTAGTCTACCTTCATCTGACTGGTGATATAACCTAATGAACTTTGCTCAAACATAAAGCCAATAGATACTACTTGATGCATTTACATAGAAACCCTTCAATGCAGGAAATACTAAAAGGATGATCTTTGATAAGTTTAACCTCTCTGAACCTCAGGGTCTCATTGCAGAGGTTTTGTTAGGATCAAAAGAGAAATATTTTAAGTAACATATGACACAAAGTTGAATAAAAAGTACCTATGACTTACGTTAACAATATCTGAGAGTTTAAATGTGTGCTAGTGTGTCACCTTTATTTCTATCTGAACTCAAGAAGGCTTCAATAGCAAGCTAAACCAACAATTATTTGAGCAGACTGCATCTGGATCTTTTCAAGAAAACTTTCCCATAACAAATAAACAAGTTACCAAAGCAAATCTGTGGTGACAAGAAAGTGTTCTTGTTATATATATATATATATGGCTGGGGAGAGGGGTTATGTTCAAATACTCCTCCAACAGACTTTCTGATTGTTTGTAATCAATTCTGAATATAGACAGAAAGCAGCACCATTTTAACCAGAGATTTTTGCCATACTCCCTTAAGCTCTTTGCAGGAAAACAGAAAATTAGTCTTACAGAATAATACACAAATGTAGATTTTAGTCACAATACAGAAAAAAAAATCCAAATTAGCAGCATATAAAGTCAGCCCTAAGAACCATCTCTATATCTTCCCTTAAATAGAAATAATTACCATTGCCTGTATTCTTGAAAAAATACATTTAAAGTGAATAGCTAAACTTTCTATTAAAAAAAGTGTCAAAGACAAAAGCAAATTAACTTTGTTTTAAATCTTAAAAGATTTTCCATTGATTTCCTATAGATTCTGTATAACAATTAAACCTGTCTCAAATGAACATGGAGATAAATCTCATAAAAATGAAAAGTTTTCAAATGAGGAAAATCCATCATTTGTTTGGAGTATCAGGTTATGTTTCCTCAAACCAAATATTGTTGTTTCTAGTTTTCCAGGAATTTTCCCAAGGACAGAAAAATGAAGTAAGCAGAAATTGGAGTGATAACTTCCATTCACTTCTCACTTCAATCAAAATAGCACCACTGAAAAGATTGTGTATGTTGGTTTTTATCCACGATTTCATTTAAAATCTCATGACTCAGAGGAAACTGAGTCATAAAATTATGATATCCCCCCTCTATCCAGCCAGGGTGCTCTGATTCTGTAAATCCAGTTGGTTCCCTGCTGTCCTAGTTTGCTTTTTGTTGTGATAGAACACTGATAAAAACCAACTTGAGAAAAAAAGGGTTTACTTGGCTTACAGGTTGTAGTCTATCTTGAAGGGAAGTCAGAGCAGAAACTCAAAGCAGGAGTCTGAAAGTGGTGACTAAAGCAGAGGCCATGAAGGAATATATGGCTGGTTCACTTGCCCAGGATTGGTACCACCTACAGTGGTCTGAACCCTTCTACATCCATCATAAATCAAGAAAATGTCCCACAGACTTGCATAAAGACCAAGGCTATAGAAGTATTTTCACAGCTGAGGCTTCTACTTCCAGGTGACTCTATCTTGTGTCAAGTTGACAAAAATTAACTGGCACATTCCCCAAATATGAAAGATACACTTCAAGTTCCCACCCAAAATTATGGCTAACCGGATTTGATAAGGGGTTTGTTTTCATACATTTGGTCAGTATCTGCTCTATATATGCATGATCATTACATAAATGGAAGAAACAAAGGGTACTCAGTAAATTTTGACTGTATGCTAATCAAGCTTATATAATTAAAGTACTAGTGTTACAGTCCTATCAGAGCCTGTTTGCCTATTTCTCACAATTGATGTTTAGATGCTTCTTCACTTTCAAAAATAACAGACCTGATCTCTCATTGGCTGTAACTACCTGTTACCACATAGAGATATTTTCTGGATATATAGTCAAACTATGGTAAATTGTGGCTTAGTGACGAACACCTAACCAAACAACATAATCATTTGACACCTGCCATGTTACTGCTAACTCTTTTGTGAGACAACTAAATTGGTCCACTGTTCAAGTCATGCCTTTAAGGTCTCTGAAGACTGGAGAGGTTAAGTAACCTTTCAAAGTAACTAACCCCACCCCTGTCCACCTTCTAAGTCCTCTCACTCTCATGGTTTAAGTTCTCATTTTCTTTTCTTTTCTTTTTCTCATCTGTTTGCCAGATGTGTGCCTGTGGGGTGTGTGTGTGTGTTTGTGTGTGGCTGTGGGTGTGTCTATGTGTGTCTGTGTGTGTGTTTGTGTGTGTCTACGTATGTGTACCTGTGTGTGCTTATGTGTGTGTGTGTGAGAGAGAGAGATTATTGGTGGCCTTTACATGAGAAGAATTCTATTTTACATACTGGAACATAAAGGATGGAGAGAACTAACTATCTGCTATTCATGGGGAATTGCACTAGGTACTGAGGACAGAGAAGAGAGGGACAAATTAAACTTCTGTCTTAATAAAGCTCTCTGGAGAGAGAGACAGACAGACAGACAGACAGACAGACAACAGAGAGAGGAAGAAGAATCAGACAAACACGTATAAGCAGCACTATCATGGTAATGGAAAAGAAAAAAAAGGTGTTACATAGATAACAACTGGGAAGAGCCTGTCTACGTCAGCTGTGGTAGGACAGGAGGCCTTTCTAAGAAAACCCTCTAAGGCCTAACATTGAAAGAGTAGTAAGATTCAGAGTGGTGAGAGATAGAAGAGAGGGTGTTTGGAGAAGAGGAGGCACAAGTACAAAAGAAACTGGCCAGATATAAGAACTGTGGAAAGCCCAGAATGGGGAACAGTGCAGATGAACAAATGTTTTTAGAAAAGATGGGCACAGTGAGCATGCCAAGGGAGCTAGAGGAATGGGCTATGTGACTAATTTTGTTCTTTCTGTGAGGTATGAAGTATGCAGCAATCAATGAGTCCAGATCAAGACCCAGTGGCTAGCAGCCTGGCTTCTGTTCGATCATGGACAAGGTCCCCTCTAATGTGTTCACCCTCCATGCTCCTCGTGAGTCTATTAAACAAACCAGCAAAGCCTATAAAGGAAATGCAGGGCTACTAGCTAGTCTGATGGCTTGGGTGTGTCTTAAGCCTCACAGCTCTGCCTTGACAGACACTTCCTCACCTCCCTTCAGCTGATGACTGTTCAGGTGCATCCTGGCAGGAAGTGACAGAATTAAGGTTTTCTTGTGTAGAGGTTGGATGTTACTACCATATTTAACTATAGTACTGTTGCTGCTGTTTGTAGGATACATCCATGACTAAAGGTAACTACTGAATTAAATAGGCCACAAATCTCATTCATTTTACATGGCACATTTTCTTTCATTAAAACATAGCATTAAAAGCCAGGTGTGGTGGCGCACGCCTTTAATCCCAGCACTCAGGACACAGAGGCAGGCAGTTCTCTGTGAGTTCAAGACCAACCTGGTCTATAAAGTGAGTACAGGACAGCCAGGACTATGCAGAGAAACCTTGTCTCAAAAAACCAAAACATAAAACAAAACAAAAACATAGCATTACAATTTTTTTCATTTATTCAACACATGCTCATTGAGCACTTCCTGTGTCTCCAGCATTGTGGTACTCATTGGAAATGAGTTCTGAATCAGAATGACAAGGCAAACCAGTAGTCTTTATAAATTATATTGATAGTAATAATAACGCACACCATCTTGAGAGCCTTCATAAAATAAAGACTAGAGGTATAAAGATACAATATTTCAAATGAATCACCAGCCCTGTGGTATACCATTTGGACTCTGGTTTTGCACATATGCTTTTACAGGCATAGTTTTCAACAGAAGACAGAAACAAAGTTAAAAGGTATAATATTGTTTCCTGGCATGAGTAAGATCATTACATAACTATCATTGGGAAAATCCAGTCAAATGAGAAGTGACTGGGCTATGAACAATGTCAAATTTCTCCTAAGCCATGCTAAGGTGTAACTTCTGTGACCTCATCAGTCAGCTAGTATCTTAACATGAACAAATACATTAAAAATGTAAGCATTTTCTCTTCTCTAAACCTTAATATTAAAGCTATTCCAATGTCCTGATACCCCTAGTTTCAGGTTAGGGTGCCCTCTCCACCCTCTTACGTGCTTATACTTTCTCCATCACACAAAACTGTGGCTTCCTCTTTCCTAATCTAATCTCTCCATAAACCACAACTATATATGAATATGTGATTCTCTTCATGGAGCCTCTCAGTATTCAAGTAGAAATATCTGAGCCAGCAATGGGCAGAGCAAGGTCCCAGCAGTCAGCAGGTACTCTTGTGGCTAGAAAAAAAAAATGAACAGAACTATTCACAAATAACTGAGGTGAGATTTAAGTCTCCCTAATGAAGAAGGGCATTCTAAGGAAAGATGTGTCAGGATGTTTCAGAAAACACTCCACCAAATTTGGGGGGAGGGGTGATGCGTGTGGAGGGTACAGATGAAGGAAAGTTTGGAGTGCCCGTGGATTCCAATCAATGGAGTCTGCGCACATTGCTAATCACTTCGCCCGCAGATTGTGAAGAAGTACTAGAAAATCATTAGCATGAGTCTGCGACTCAGATTCTAGACACTTGGCATACAGATTTCACATTTTCTACCCATCTCAGGTGGACAGACCTATGAAATGATACTTCATATGAGATAGGTCCTTACAAAGTAGAAATCAATAAGGTCCTTGAAGACAAACACAGTATTTTATTTATTTACTTTAGACTTCAAAAGCAGGCCTACAGTTGTGGCAAGCAGTACAGAATGCCAGTCACCATGTCCCTGTTCCACACGACTGTCTATCCAGAAAAGCAAAGCAAAAGTTCTTATTTTTAACGTATGTTTTCCTTGGAAAAAAATTGAAATCAATACCTCTCAATTCTGTTGCAGCCTGAGAAATCTGAACTCTACACAGGTACTACCTGTTTAAAGAAAAAAGGATTTCAACTAGTTGATTAGAAATCAGTTAAATTAAAACCCAATCACACTGCTGTTCAGTAGCACACATACGGGAAAAAAAATAACCTCGACAAATGCAGCTGGATGTTCAGTCCATAGGAAATTGACCATGATGTCTGTCCAGTGCTCAACGTACTTTATACGCCAGGTCACCTCCTTTTGCCTTTGGGGTATTTTCAGAACTTCTCAAAAATTTCCCACTGCCTCTCCAGCTCTCCAACATACATGAGCGCACCCATTCTATTATAAAGACCACTGGAATTTCTCTGTTCCTCCAGGGTCCCTTTAAAATCATCATTACTGCTATTTGAACTTAGTTCCCCTCTGCTTTGTTCAATTGACAAGAAATGTTGACCTGGGTAGTTCACAGTTCTCTAAAACACAATGTGCAGAAGCCCGAAAGTCCAAGGTTGCCTTCTATTTCCCTGAGTGCGACAGGCTCAGAATCACACTGTATCACATTCACTCAGAATGAAAGGTTGCTGTGCACTGGGCATGCAAATGATTATAAGTTTCTGCCTTGGAATAGAGCTGAATAAAACTAGAAAAGTGTGAATTACCTCACATGGAGCAGTTTATGAATAGGTTACATGGTGGCATAACCTGATCAGCAAACTCATTTCCCTGTCATGTCAAAAAGCAGAGCTACGCAGTGTGTGGAGGAAAATGTCTTCTTTTTGCTTCTGAAACAATTTAGATGATCCCATTGTCAGTGGGCCACTCAAGAACCATTTCTTCTGTCACCACAAAGAGTATTTTCCAGGCTGAGATTTATAAAAGAAGAATTTTAATTCTGTAGAAACTAAATCTATAATTTGAGTTGTATTCTTAATTTTCAGTCCCATTGCATTTTTATCATATGCTCTAAAAGACAAAGGTTGAAATAAAATTGGGAGAAAGGTCTCTGTTAACAATTTCTAGTATGGAATGTAAAAATGTACTTTATACATCATAACTTTGCTGTGTTTTCAGACCCTTTTCCTCTCTTCATATTTACATATCTTATTTATGTATACTTTTAATTAACACTTAGAAACTTTTATATTCATAGGATGCACTGTGCCATTTAATTTGAAGTCTTTTGTAAGGTACGTTAATGTTTATTCTTTTTTTTTCTTTTTTTTTTTTTAAAGATTTATTTATTTTGTATACAGTGTTCTGTCTGCAGGTATATCTGCAGACCAGAAGAGGGCACCAGATTTCATTATGGATGGTTGTGAGCCACCATGTGGTTGCTGGGAATTGAACTCATGACCTCTGGAAGAGCAGCCAGTGCTCTTAACCGCTGAGCCATCTCTCCAGCCCTAATGTTTATTCTTATTTAATCAAAATGAGTAGCCAGCATTTCCTTCTAGGAGTATACCTCTAAATAATTTCCATTTGTACATGCTTAGATCAGTAAACTAGACAGTAAGCTACCAAAAAATAAGCAGACAAGTTACTTAGATGAACCCCCATGCCTATTTCCTGCCAGAATTACCAGGGTGTTCAGATCCTGAGCACTGTCTGATACCAGGCATTCTCTCCCTGCTTTGTACAACATCCATTTGAGCCTCATAACCCTATGAATCAACAACTGTTGTTCTTAACTCCTCTTCCCAGGTAAAGAAACTGAGGTTTGGAAGAAATGTAATTTCCTAATGATGGTATCACTAACAAGGAACAAGCAGGTATTTGGACTTGAGCACTATTTTAAGGACAAACAGCACACTTTTCTCCTGTGCTCCAATAGCCAGGCTCATAATCACGGTATAAGGCCATCTCTAGTATTAAAGGAATATGATCACTGATGAGAATCACAGGAAGAAAATGGAACACTTGGGCAGGAACAAAAGAAGGCAGATTTCCCAACACACTTTGTATTGTCTATTTCTTTTCCTTTTAGCAATAATTTATCAATTCTGTACACCTTTCTGAATTGTCATTCCCCTCTGGGTGGGCTTTTTCTTAAACACAGCTGCACCAGCAACAATTTTGTCCTGCTTGGATGGACAAACTAGAAGGAGCACAGGAGACTTTCCTACTGGTAAGTATTCTTCACATTTCCCTGGGGCTGGAAACTTTGGCCAGGTGCTAAGAGTAGAGCCTCTTTCTGTAACATTTCCACTTTGTATGTGAAGGAGCACTCAATGAACATGAGGAAGTGGCCTTTCTAATCATTACAGCATTAAAAACACCATTGCCATCCTCCAGTTTTTCTTTTAATACCTAGTCTAACAGTATTCCCAGACAGTGGCATTTATGGCCATTACAGAATATCACAGTAGGTACTTTTCCATTTTTTAAAAATAGATTTCCAGTGTACCTACATGAGTGTTAGTACCAGGTATTATAGTGAACCTCATGTTCATCATAATAGACACAATTTCTATTTTTACAAAGTGGAGATATGGAGAGACAGATAAATAAGCAAGAATAGCATATTAGGATTGGAGTTATGGAGGAAGAAAGTAGGGCTATGGGAAGCAAGCATAAGGATTGCTTTATCCAACAGTGGTCTAAGGAAGGCATCTAAAAATGTGGCTTCTAGTTAGGACATGAATCAGGTGGAAGCAGAGGTTCAGGCAGAAGGAATGTCATGTGAAAAAAATGAAGAAGCAAAAAAAAAAAAATTTTTAATCCAGGAAATGTATTCCAGTGATCTTGAAACACACAGGTGAGATGAAACAATAGAGGCTCCAGAGGGAAGCGGAGGTCACTTCAAAAGTACAGGGCACTGATGCATCATAAAGACTCACTTAGGTCTAAGAGCACGTCATGGAGATTAAAATTTAAAGTGGAAAAGCAGCATGCTCGGACTCACATTTTCAAAGCCTCACCATGTCTGCATCACAAACACTACATCCACAGAGAACTATGAGTGGGGAGGACAATTCCAGGGTCTTGGCAGTTGTCTAGAAAGGCAATATTGGTTACCCAGACAGAAGTAGCATCTACGGTTGGGGTTTTAGCATCTATGGAAGGGATTTTGTGAAAAGGAGAAGGAGAGGACTTACAGTAGGTTAGAGAGGTTCGCTGGGGAGAATGAAGTCTTGGCGTGCATTCTGGGGTTATTGTCCCTGAAGAACGGGATGACTGAAAATGTCATTTACTGAGACTGAGAAACATACACTAAGAAAAGGCTTGCAAACAGATGGTGACTTCAGTGGAGCGTCACCACAGCTGAAAGAATCCATGGATACTCAAATGTAAAATTAGATCATGTAGAATGTGACTTTCCCCCACCTCAGATAAGTCCTCCTCACAGTCAGCAAGACCAGTGCACATCTTGGGAACCTCACTGCACCCCTAAAGGCATCCTGGTCCAAAGATGGCAAAAACCATGGAGTTCTAGATCTCCTGAAAAATTGGAAGGAAAACAATGCTGCCCCTTGTAATGATTACTCTGTCATAACAGTGGACTTGGAAAATGGAGAGAATAGCCCCCACTGCTATCTATTCATGTAATGAATATAAAAGCTAACAATAAAAAGGTGCCCTTACTTTGCCTCCATAACACTTATCCTTTCAGACCACTTACACAAATTAAAATTGCACTTACCATAAACAATGAAGAAGACTGGTCAGAAATACTGAGACTGAACTGACCAACCCTGATGCTTACATTTAACAAGTTAACGGTGCCTAGTCAATTGACTGCACAGAAGTTACATGGACTCTTTCAGAGTTAAATTATGAAAGAGTATAAGGAAATGCATCAACCAAACATAATGGTTCCTTCTCATATGGACACTGACTCACACAAACCAGCTAAGACAATGGGGATGGGATGTGGAAAATCTGAACACTGCCTAGGTATTTGGTAGTGAAGACATTGATTTTGTGTGCAACTATCGTATTGAGTGTTTTTTAAAATTTCGTTGACTTATTGAAATGTTGGTTATAATACCTGTAGATGAATTATAAGACCAATATCTGGGATTTACCCCCAAAGATAACTAGAACAGACAGAAGGTAAAGTAAATTAGAACATAGATGAAGGATGCTTATGTCGTGATAACAGTTGCAACCATTGAGAGATGGATTCTGGTTAGGTTGAAGCGTTTCACATACTGTCCATTTGTTTACATTTGAAATATTCCTACACTAAAAACATTAGCAAACTACTCAAGAACTATGAGATTTAAGAAAAGCTAGAGCAAAGACCAAAGAAGCAAAGCAATTGTGACTAATGAAGCAGAATTTGTCTGCCCGCTTTAGAACAGTTTTCAGAAATGTGGCCCCGCAGTGCCTCAGCAGTCAGTCCTCTTCATGTTTTCTGTTCGGACACAGTTGGAGGTGCTCTGCATTTGGCTGCGCTCTAGTTTATTTCATAGAACTGAAATCTCATTAGACTGTTAGTAGTAATACTTGACCCTCTCTTTCCAATTGTACAAGTATTATTTTTAACATTTCAGGACCTTTGGAAGCAATGTTGAAGACATGTCCTCTTCCCTTTCTTCTCACACATTGACATTTGTCTTGCTGCTGAAGTCACTCAGTAATGTCATAGTCCCAGGAAGAATCTATTTTAATCACCTCCCACAAATGACTGGACTCAAGTAGCAGATCTTATTAGGTATAGAACTGAAAACAGTATAAAAATGTACTGCTAACATGCTTATTCCACTGCTCTAGGGAGCCCATTTCTCAGCATACAACATGGCAAAGAAATAAGAAGAAAACAATGCTATCTCTTCCTCACTTTCCCATCCAATATCTGCCTGGCATTGATTAGATCTATGCTGATTTCATCATAAATACTTAGATCTGAATAAAATGTGATTTATTCTTAATTACAAATTAAGTAACCTGGAGTTTTAAGAATATTACTTTCAGGGTAAAAGGTTACCTGATACACAACTATTCAAAGTTCTCTGGTGTTCAGATACTACTGGGGACAGTAATACCATACCTTGAGAGCATTCTATATATAATGACAGTACAGAAGTTTTCCTGATAACAAACCCTAGTTCTAACATGGAGAGACAGAACTTGACACCTGGAGGAGGTTCAACATGAAGACAAGAAAACACCTTAGTTGAAAGTGTGGAAAATAAGTCACAGGAAGAAAAGATAGCGAGAGCAAGCCTCTTTTACCCCACAGTTTGGGCTACACTCTGGTTCATTTGAATGCGCCAATACTGTGTCTCTAGTTGGAAAAGACAGAAGTTATCATTGACATCTGCCAGGTAATCAAGATAAAAGGAACCGTCCTTTAGGGATACATAAGCTTCCTCTCGTTTTCCTGAGCAAGCACACCCTTTACTTGAAGCTTTGTAGTCAACACTGCAGAAATTATTCACAGTGGCTACAATCACTTCTTCTCAGAATATGGTCCAAATTGAATTCTAAGTGGGAAATAGTTGAATGATCTACTTTTTGACAAGGGCTTTTCTTAAGCAACAAGCATTAATGTATGTAGGTAGGTAGGTAGAAATTTGAGAATTTTGTGGACGTAACTCTTTAAGGAAATAAAGTGAAAGGAATAAAGATTTAAAACATATCCATGTGCATACCTTTGCAGAAGAGATAGTGAATTGGTAACCATATGCACAATTCATAGAGCTCAAAATACATACACGCTCAAAGTGCTGTCTCATGAACTAAACTGTCTACTTGTGATCATGTTCTTTTACTAGAAGCAAATGTTTTCAAAACCACTATGCTGTCAGGCTTTCACCTGAACCTACTTCTGCAGCTCAGAAAACATGTGTGATGTCCTTCCCACCTTCTGTTAGGGAAAAAAAAAAATCCCTAGAAAGCCAGTGTTCCTTCCTTCTTGTGCACTTGTGATTTTATTAGATTAGCGCCTCTGGTTTCCAAATTACTGAATTGACACTTTACTTAAAGGTGAGCCAGGGAGCGTGGTCAGCTGTTTATGGTACTGCCTTTTATGGGATGCTTGAAAAGCAAGGAGGTAGGACTTAGCTGATGGAGTGAAAAGGGGCCTTTTCGTTGTTCTAAACAAAGGCAAAGAACATGTCTAAAATGTTTTGTGAGTCCATTCTAGCACAGACACGTCTTCTTTTTTATGTCCCTATCATAATCAGGTTCTAGTGATTGAGTGAGACAGCCCACATTTCTTCTGTACCTCTCAAACACTTGTGGACATTAGGTGACTTTATGTGTTATCAAAACACTCAGGATTAACTGATGCTGACCAGCAGTTCTAGGCCCACATGAAAGGCTATAGGAGGCAAGAATGTATGCAATCCATCTCATGTGCTGATAGATGGAATATTCGTCTTGCAAGACTTGAGTGAAAAATAGGGAAGTGGGAGGGGCAGTCTTCACTCTCCATGGCTGTCAACCACCAAGAGCAAAGCATTAGTTCCTTATGTTCATTTGTTAATGTGATGTGGATCCAGGCAAGGTGATTTTGCATGATTCCTGTGATATTAAAAACTTGGTTGCTTAGAGTTCATTCACATCTAAGGGGTGTGTGTGTGTGTGTGTGTGTGTGTGTGTGTGTGTGTGAATTTACTAAGTTCAGAAAGGAAATAAGTTCCCTTGAGTATATAGTATCTTTGCATGCACTGAACTCCTTGCTCTAGAGCACTTCCTTCCCATGGTTTCGGCCCATTAAGCGGAGTGCAACAGCTTGATGAATTAGCGCTTATATAGGCACAGTTGGCAGCTTCTAATTAAATAATTATGGCTAAGCAGCTGCACAGAAGCTGTTATGCACCCTAGAAAGCCAGCTGTCAGTTTTATTGGTCCTACGACAGAGGAAGAGTTAATACCTACCTCTGGATATTGGGTACAAAAGGGAAGTCTATGATTTGCCAAACATACTGTTAGTATGAACCTCCTGTGCGTTTGTGCTAGCTATCCAGAGAGATACGGGGAGATATGGGGAGCAAACTGCTCCTCAACAGTCCAACAAAACAAGCAGCAATTATATGATCAGGCAATCAGGACATGTCCAGAGCGTTTTAAACAGGGCATAATGTCAAACAGATAAGTGCTGATGAACACAGAAACACCACTGACATAGACAACACATGCATCAATTAGGCGGGTAATTGATTAAAAGTCAAGTGTGCAGACCTACATTTGAATGAAAGCACATTTCCCCTAAAAGTTTGAAAAAGGTATATGTTCTACAGGATCATGGACAGCACTAGCTCCTTCACAGAAGGTTTAAAATCTAGAGTCTTAGCTCTGGGTCCTTGTGAATTTTGCCAGACAGAAGAAAGCAGTATTTGTTGATGAAGCTCCAGCTCAAAGGAAGATATTGATTACGAAGACCTCAATTAGGACTACTGGACCAAATAATGTTTGTTTTCCATACACCTCAGTAAATTTCCGGCACTGATTTAATTTTTTTCTTCATGGGCAATCTTGTCTATGCAATCCACACACACCCTCACTTTTGAATACATATGTGATGACCCAGTTTGGAGAAATTCTGCTTCCCATTAGCTTTTCTACCTGTATCAACTAGAAATGGAGAAAAACAACTATAGGCCATATCCTGGTCCAAGAAACTTGGTGTAAGCATCTTAATCCTGAGTTCTGAAGCTGCTTTAAAACCATCAGAAGGAAATGAATGCTAACACGGAGTGATCACCATCCGTGTGGATTGAACTCAATACTCAAACCCAAATCCTGTTGAAAATCAGCAGTTAAATCAAGCACCAAACAATATAGGTCAATTTACTGTTCTTCCAAAGACCAATGACTTGTAGTTAAGAATGCCTTTCCATAAAACAAAGCTGTCCATACTGTAAGTCTCCATTTCAGCAAAAGAACAGACTTAGAGAGCCCTGCTTGAGTACTCTGGTAATCCCCTCACATACACATACTGACTTAATTGTTTTTATATATCAGGAGTTCTACCACCTTGGTATCTGAGGTGTTGGCAATTCTCATGGATCTACTTCCTTTTAGATGGATCTTAAACAAGGCTCAGTTTAATTAAGCTTGCAATGCAACTCCAGTCTCAGTAGAAAATATTAAAGAACCAAACAACATATTTGCACGGCCCATAAAAGTGAATTTCAGACCTGGGGGAAACACAGTGCTTTTCAGCAGTCTGCACTGCCATCTAGCCAAGACCACATTGGTCTGTACAATGTCCACTTGTGCTCTGAAAGCCACTAATGAAAGCAAGCCTGCAGCAATCAGCTTAACAGACCCCAAGAGTTTAGCTGAAAGGATTGGCTGTAGTCCTTCATCCATTCTGACTCTGCAAATCTCCAAGCCTTGTGAAGTAACAACTAAATTGTAATCAGCAATCTCACCTTTCCAAATCACTAGGTAGGAAAAAAAAAAAAAAAGTCATACATGCTTACTCATGAACTATCCCAACATCATTAGTCTCTTCTGATTTTTGAAGTCTCTGACTATCCTGTGACCTCATGGGAAAAAATTGAAAATTCCTCCAGGATAAAAGATTCCCCAGTAAGGCATAAGAACTGAATTGTAGCATCTAGGACTATACCTATGGTTTTAGCATAACTGCAATTCCAAACCAGTTCCTTACATACTAACAAAACAGGAGACCATATACATCTGTAAAAAGAACTGGTGTACACAAAAATAAACAGAAGCCTTCCTACTTACGATAGAAGACGTACTCAGTATAGCTCGACCAGATCTTGTCTTCTGTATACTGGTTGACAAAAGATGCTGTCACTGAGGAGTTACAGGCCACCATGTGGAATCCACACTCTGACAACATATCAAAAGCTCTTTCCAGATGTTTGAACTTGAGATAAAATCTGGAAGTATATCTTTCTGGGGCTCTGTCAGGGTCTCTACTTTCATTCAAAGTTTCCCCAAAGACTTCCTTTGCCAAGGAAATCCTTCCGCAAACCAAAATCCGGGGAACTCTCCGAAACTTGGCATCTGCTTGCCCCTCTCTGCCCAAGGTACAGGATCCCCTGTAACCAACAGTAATAAAGCCCCACTTGCGGTCATGTGGGAGCAGTGAAGAGGGAGGGCAGATTCTCGTGTCGCTTCCTTGGGAGGCATCTTCAAAGTCACTGTGGCAGAACTCATCCGGGCTTTGCTTGGCTTCCTCGGGAACCAGGAGTTTGACGAGGTCGGGGAGCTGGAAGTACTCTGCTTCTCTTTTCAGCCTCCCCCTTTCTGGAAAGTGATCAGGCAGGACCACCTGCCTGTCCCTGAGATAGTCCAGAATATAACGGAACAGGAAGCCATCTCTGTCGATGAAAAACCTTCCCTTTGAGTCCTTGGCTAGATCGTTAGCCATGTCTCTCTTTGGGGAAAACATTTTCCACAAGAGAGAATGGGGGACGCTTGTTAATGTGGAATGGCGAGTGAAGTAAACCTGGCCCCCAACATTCAGCTCTATGACTTCAGGGAAGGAGTTAAGAACAGCAGCCCCTTGATCCCGAGGATAGTAACGACTACAGTTCCCACTCAGAGCCATTGTCCCTTTCTTCTGAAGCTTCCTGGAATTAAAGGTGCAATCCAACGGAGTTACAGTACAGGCTTTAGACTTTGCATCCACTTTTAAGGGAAGGAAAAGGTCCTAACTTATCTTTATTTTTGCTTTTGTTTTCTGTTTGTTTTTTTAATTACCTCCTTTTACCCCGATTTTTTTTTATTCCCCCAACAAAACAAATTTTAGAAGAGTCCACAGGTGAAGTAATGCTGTACAAGAAGTTTAAAGCTGGCTGGTAGTGAGCTCTTACTTCCCAGAATGTAATAATCAGCTTGTCTGCATTCGATCTTCCATTAGGCCCAGTAGGCAAGAAGGCCAAGTGCCCAGTTACTCAGAGGTCTGTCTAAGGGAAAAGAGAAAGAAATATTTCCTCAGACCCAAAATGAGTCAGAAAAGGAGAGACCTCTGGGGAGAGTAGAGGTGGGGGCGGATATGACAGGGAGGAGAGGAGATTATTTTTACATAAGAAGCCTGCAAATACTGACTTTAACCACTCCTTAACTGACTTCCTTCTTCCCTCGGACTGTATTGAGTCTTTACGTTTATCCATACGCCACTGTCTCCAGCAACTGCTGTTCAAATAGATACTGTTTGCAAATCTGATGTAAAAGGCATATGCAATTTTCAACTTCCAAAGAGACCGGTTTTTCAGCCGGACAGAGAAAGGGGTGAGTCTCTGTTCTTACCTTTAGCGAGTGCTGGAGACTCAGTCCTTGCGAAGAAATAACCTTTTCCAGAGCAATCAGAAACCGCGGCGGCCCTGAGTCTGAATGTCTCGTCAAATCCCAAACAGGTAAAGGACAGAGGTATCAATGAAAAGTGCCAGAGATGAGCTCTCGGAACATAATGATTCCGCGCTTACGGGCTCCTAGATGTTCGTTTCTGTGAGTGTGTGTGTGTGTGTGTGTGTGTGTGTGTGTGTGTGTGTGTGTATTCACTTCCAATCTCTAGTTAAAACGGATCCAAAAAAAAAAAAAAAGTTGAACTGAGAGAAGGAAAAAAATTTTTTCAACCAAAGCTTCGGCAGGAAAAAGAGAAAATCCGAAATCCAAACCTTTAGAACAGTTCCTATGCACCCGGGAGAGTTGCAAGAGGTTCCTGGACTTAGAGCGTTCAGAGAGCCCAGAGGCAGAGAGACAGACAGATGCGCCCCGCCAGGGTCGCAGCAGCCAGCCCACCTGCCGGCAAGGGCAAAGGGACGCCCATGTCCCCGCCAGGTAGGAAAGAGAAGGACCCCGGGCGGCGGACAAATGCCTGCGGGGCTCGGGCTCCGAAGCTGGGTGGTCCCACGGTGCCAAGAGCAGTTCGGATGCTGTTGTGTGAGCAGTGCAGGCAAGAAACCATCCAGGGAAATGACTATTACATCATCTTAAAGGAATAGGGCTTGGAAAGAGCGGAGGCAGCTCGAAGCCACGTCCTCGGCGGTGACAGGTTGCCAGCGCTGACAGGGACGTGCGCCCGCGGTGGGCACGGGACCAGAGGCGCTGGCTGCTGGCGCAGGGCGAGGACGCTACACGGCACGGGCCACGGTCCGGTCTGAGATCTAGAGTTTGCACTGGCCGCCTCTCTGTTCTTTCTTCCTTATTTTCACCTCCACCGCAGCCCCACCTCCCCCCATCAATTACCCTCCACCCTGGCGGTGATTTTCATATGAAAAACCTCCTGACGAACTCTTCAAATGCGTGACTCTGCAGAAGGGCTCATTTCTCCCTCGAAACTACTTTCCCTTTAATCCTATGGAATGTTCAAGTTACAAGTGTTTGGGATTTTTTAGATTCTTTGATTACAGTCATATTCACTCAAATGCCCTTTCCCCTCCTTCCTTTAGCCAACACACACACACACACACACACACACACGAGCAGGATTGCGGGTGCTCTCTCAAAATGATTATCCAAATATCCGTAAAAAGCTAGGAGTTTTAACAATAAGTCGCTGTGTTGACTTACCTGAAAGAAACTGCTACCTGCAACCTGTTCTGAGGCTGCCTCCTTACTGAGAGCCTCTTGGATATGCCGGCCCATCCCAACCCATCCCTAGAGTACTCAGTGGAAGACACGCCTGCTAAGAGACGTTTTTACTCCTGTCCCAGAGGGCTCCGTTAAGTGCATCATTAGAGTTTCAAGAAGGCATTTCCAGGGCAACCTAATACACTAACGAAGTGCTTCCAGTTGAGCCCGCCAGTCAATAATGGCCTAGCCAACCCCTTACAGTAAGTCTGCCATTTCCCTTAAAAAAAATGTCAAGGTCCTGGGCTCATATCCCTCTTTTCTCATCAATGTATATATAATACAGGTGAGGCACGCACCATACACACCTCCCCAAACAACTGATCATTTAAAAGTTGAAAATCGACACTGGAGTGTAACGTGTGAATTGAACACATTTGAGGAGATTCATGTGCCCAGTACCAACTTTTGTCCCATGAATTAGCTTGAAGATCTTGCAACAGCAGACTGAATGGTGCGTGTGTGTGTGTGTGTGTGTGTGTGTGTTTTATTTTTTAAGCAATCTTTTCTTTCAATAACCACTGGGTTACTGAACACATTCCGAGTATTAGATCAGTCTCCAACACCTGATTATATTTGACTTCGCTGTTTAAACTAATGCATTAACCTGCTCTCTGGCCTCAAACACCTTGATTTTAAAGCAATTAAGGAAATCTTTATTATGTGATGCGCTTATATCGCCATCTAGTGTCCGAAAGTATCAGTACAGTTCAGTGCCTGGCTATTTGGCTGAGCTAAAAATGTTTATCTATTTTTAAGTTTGTTTAGTGAACTGAATTTACTTTATATTCATTGTTCTCCATAACAACAAAGTAAACATTTAATTTCCAGCAGGTCAGGGAAAAGAGTGGATCTGAGTCTATGATGACATAAGCGCAGGTTTGGGTGAATAAGAAAGTAAGTGTATGCTTGGCTTTTGTAGCTATTGTTGAGAGTGAGAAAGGGTCTTGAGTTGCATTTCTCTGATGAGTAAGGATATTGCCCATTTCTTCTGATCCGTAGTTAGACGCGCTATCCATTGCGTCACTGGCCCGACACGTATTGCCCATTTCTTCAAGTGTCTCTTGGCCATTAGAGATCTTCCTTTGTGAATCCTCTGTTTAGCTCTGTTGCCCATTTTTTGATTGGATTATTTGGTTTCTTGGCATTTAATTTCTTGAGTTCTTTATAAAGTATGGATATTATCCCTCTGTCAGAAGTGGGGTTGATAAAGATCTTTTCCCAATCTGTAGGCTGCCATTTTGTTCGAATGACAGTGTCTTTTGCCTTACAGAAGCTTTTCAGTTTCATGAGATCCCATTTATTGATTGTTGATCTCAGGTCCTGAGCTGTTGGTGTTCTGTTCAGGAAGTTGTCACCTGTGCCAGGGAGTTCGAGACTTTTCCCCACTTTCTCTTCCTATTAGATTTAGTGTGCCGGCCTTATGCTGAGGTCTTTGATCCACTTGGACTTAAGTATTGTGCAAGGTGATTAAGTATGGGTCTATTTACATTTTTTTACATGTCGACATCCAGTTAGACCAGCACCATTTGTTGAAGATGCTGTCCTTTTTCCATTGCACAGTTTTGGCAAAACACCTCTGAGATTCCATCTCACACCTGTCAGAATGGCTAAGATCAAACCTCAAATGACAGCACATGCTGGTGACATTGTGGAGAAAGGGGAACACTCCTCCATTGTTGGTGTGAGTGCAAACTTGTACAACCACTATGGAAATCAATCTGTCAATATCTTAGAAAACTTGGAATAGCCCTGCCTCAGGAACCAGCCATTCCACTTCTGGGTATACACCCAAATGACTCCTCACCGAATCACAAGGAAGTTTCCTCATCTATGTTCATAGCAGCCTTATTTGTAATAGCTAGAAACTGGAAACAACCCAGATGTCCCTCAACTGAAGAATGGATTAAAAAACTATGGTACATCTACATAATGGAATACTACTCAGCTATCAGAAACAACGAAATCATGTAATTTGCAGCCAAATGGATAGAACTAGAGAAGCTCATCCTGAGTGAGCTAACCCAGACTCAGAAGGATGCACATGGCATCTATTCACTTATAATTGGATTTTAGCTATATAGTACAGGATAACTATACTACCACCAACACACCAAAAGGAACAGGAACATAGACTTTGTTACCTGTTAGTGGGACACTTTGCCCTAATGGTGCTGCCATGTAGGCCCCTTGTACATGAGGAAGCTCTTAGCCCTCATATGACTGCTGAACTGGGGGTTGGGGACTGCTATGTAGGGACACTCCACTCTGGAGGAGTAAGATAGGAGTATGTATCCAATGTTAACTCTGACTACCTGATTCTCCTTCCTCTTCTTCCAGGAACTAAGATTACAGGCACCATCATGCCTAACCACTGTTTGTGTGTGTGTGTGTGTGTGTGTGTGTGTGTGTGTGTGTGTATGTGTGTGTGTGTGTACATATGCACATATGAATGGACTGTCACATGTGGACAGCAAAAAACTCCACCTCTGAGATACATCCTTATTCTGAGCCTCTGTGCTTTAATTTTTAAAAGTGGATCAGTACATTATGATCATTGCTTCAGAGTTTAGGTGGTAAATTATTCTGTTCATTATGTATTCTAAACTAGGGGTTAGAGAGGAGAGCAGGTAAGAAAATAAGAATTTCAAGATTATTATACATTTTAATGACCAAGTCATTTTAAAGAGTTTCTAATATTAACTTAAATTGCAAAGCTTAAAAGACTACAATTTCAAAGAAAAATGTTCTAAATTCAAAAATGAGAGTTCTAGCCTCCCCCTTGTGGCATACAGCTTTAATCCCAACTCTTGGGAAGCAGACACAGGTAGATCTCTGTGAGTTCAAGCCTAACCTGACCTACATAAGGAGTTCCAGGACAGCCAGAGATACAGAATGAGACATTGTCTCCGAAAGCCAAAGAGAGAGAGGGAGGGGAGAGGGGAGAGATAGAGATAGATAGATAGATAGATAGTAGATAGATACATAGATAGATAGATAGATAGATAGATAGATAGATAGATAGATAGAGATCTGCTAATTGGTCTTTGTTTCAGAGGCTATTTTCAGGTCACCTATTCATTTGGAAATTATAATCATTATTAATTCTACACATTGGTGTTTTCCAGATGTTTCAATTTGTACACATTGCAATTTGCTTGTCCCTATCCCCCAAGCATCGTCACCTTTCTCCCCCCCCCCCCTTCCCCAAGTGTGCTCATCCCTTTCTAATAGTCTTCTCCTTTCAGGTCCTCTTTTTAAAATGTTTTATTCTAGGTTCCACACATAACAGAAAACACGACATATTTCTTTCTAAGTCTGGTTTAGTTTACT
>CAJQZJ010032362.1:2928477-2948287 GCA_907164525.1 Lophiomys imhausi | reverse complement strand
GTGTGTGTGTGTGTGTGTAAATGCATGTGCATGTGTGTGTTTTATGTGTGTGTGTGAATGTGTGTGCGCATGTGTGTTAATTTTAGTTTAGCCTTCATTTGTTGATAGACACTAGGCTTTTTCCAGAACCTGGCTACTATGGGCAATATGGCAATGAAAATAGATGTGTAGGTGTCTCTACTGAGTGTGGATGAGATTCCATGTGGCACACAGCTAGGAGTGGCACAGCTGTACCAAGCTGCAGTCCTACTGTTAGCTTCGCATGGGACCTCCATGTTTTCTGTAATGACTAATTGACTCCCATCCCCACCAATGGTATGTAACCATTCCTTTTTCTCTACATTTTCTCCAATGTTTACTGTCTGTCTGTTAGCAATAGCCACCTGACTGGAGAGAGGGCCATCAGTGTCATCTTGATTTTGGTAATTTGCTGACCAGATGGACTTCTCTTGAGAAGTGTCTGTTCAAACAATTTGTTCATTTGTTGATTGGATTACTTGTTCTTTTGTTGTTAGGGGCTTTGAGTTCTTTATATATTCTTCATATTAGTCATCTACCAGATAAATGGCTTGCAGAGGCTTCTCTCCCATCCTCTAAGCAGGAACAAGGAGTTCCTAACTGACATTGGAGAGTGGACTGCTAATCCCTAGCAAATTAATAGGAATGTAAAATTTTCATTTTCCTCTCAGGGTTGAGGAAAATGAAAAATGGGAGATAGTGACACATGTCCTAACACTTTCATTTTTATTGCAACAGTCCATTTTGAAATGAAATTAAGTTTACAACCCTGAGAGACATGTTCTGAGGATTGAAAAACAAAACAGTCTTGAGTCCACCTGATCTTACCACCTACGGTTTGTTGATACCACACGAAACACAATGTCAATTTTTAACATCATGAACATTCTGTATTTACATTATCTCATTATAGTTCTGTGCTGAATGAGTTCCTTTACTATAGTAAATGGCTTGTAATTATCAGCTGTTTTGCTAACTCTCTTTGGTAACATCTACATTCTAATCTACCTTGAGCCTGAAGAGATCAAGATAATCTGGGCGTCTGTTGCCTCAGGATTGCAGGAGTATTTTTTTGAGACTGCCCTGAAGTCTATTCACATAGGGGTCAGTAGACCTAAAACTAATCTCCCAGACATGTGGTATGCCCTATTCCCTCTGTCTCAGGGACACCAACAAAGAAAGGTGAGATGTGGGACACAAAAGGCTTGAAGGAAGCATAGAGTATGGACAGATTTAAGTGGTGCTAAAGTAAGCCAGTGTTTCCTGGAGGCTGTCAGTAACGCCGGCTGTTTGGTGCCCCAATAAAAGGCCGAAAGCCGAGTCTAGGCCGAGTCTAGGCTATAAGTGTATTCCTGTCCTTCATGTTAGCCCCTCACACTGCTGGTGTTATTATTCCCTTCTGGCAGCTCTCCACAGAAACATTGTGGAATGGGACATGCAGCCCAAAGGCCAAACAACAGACAGAAACAGATTTTTCTTAGTGGAAGACCAGGGAAGACTGTTTCATCCCGCAATTTGTAATATCCAAGCATGTAGCACATCAAAACACTCATTATGTAAATTAAAGAAATGTATCTTCATCCGTGTCCTGTTCCCTGCATTTCTACACCCCCTATAGCTGAACTGTTGAAGGTAGATTCGAAAAGGGGAAGTTTTAACTTGGGAATAATGTAATCACTTCCCGCACCTAACACACTCTTAAGTTTCTGCCCCCATCCAGCAGAGAGAGCTTTTATGCTGTCTGTGCTCTCAGGAAGAAGATGGACCTCATAACCCACTCGCGCTAAGGTGCTGAGTACTCATCTCTTATGCCTCGCAAGCACTCTGGAATTATCACAATCGCTGTAATGGCTGCTGTTTACGGCCACGCTGCTTCGCCATGATCATTAGTCCTCGTGTCCTGCTAAACTGGAGTCATGACGTAGAGCAAACGGCAATAAGAAGGCCTGCCTCAGAGGTGTGTTGTGCAGATTAGATATTACAACGCACATAGGGTCCTCGGGCACATTCTGCAGCTCTCGGTGACGCTTAATAGCTGCCATCAGTATTCACTCAGGTGAGTTCACCGTCAGACGCGAGTGGAGGCAGAAAGAAATTATAAAAGTGGTTCACGGATGAAGTGCAATTCTACTTTCTAAATCCTTGCTCTCACTGGCATGAACTGCCAGGTACTGACTAGTGTTCATTTGAGCAGTTTTTCAGCTTATGGGAAAATTTTAGATCTTTGTGAGAAAGACAGAGAAACAGAATAGAGAACTAAAAATAATCCATATCCTGTGGCTAAAATGGAAAACACCACTATTTTCAACCAGGACAGGTCACATTCCGCATGTAGTTTTTAAGTGCCAACATCACATTTAGTACAGCACTAGGTAGGTAGCTGAGACACAAAGCTGAATGTGACCGCATTTCACAAGGCCAAAGCAAGATCGTGCCAGTTGGAAAATGATTAAATGTCTCAGGGTCCTGACAGCTGCCTCTTATTTTCTTGAACACACCCAGTGCTATATGCAACCTTTGGTCCTACATAGTTAATGTAGGATGGGAATGAAGAATTGGAGCTTGGATGGCCTCCGCCTCCTTCTACACTATCTACCTTTAAAGGGATCTGATGACTGATGACAAAAATAAAACCCATCAAGTGATTTGCTTTGTCAGAAGCAAAGCATGATGGTAACAAACAGTGGCACTTACTGTTAGTGTAACACCTCGCACACATTAAAGAGTTTAGATGAGCCTTGAACAGTCAAATTGGAGAGGAAAGCTCCTTGAGATCATCCACTCTGGCCTCAGATCCAGCTAACAGCTTGAAGTAACGGTAACGGTTCATATGAGGCAATTCCTCCTGAAAACGTTCTTGAAGTCTACTCTCAGAATACAAACAGAAATAGAAACTGTTTGTAGTGCCATGGTGCTTTTGGCTAGAACTCTCTAGACTAAAGCTCTTGTGAGCCAGCAATCACCGAGATGCTGTTGTGAATACAGCACTGTTGTTAAGGTAGGAAGGCAAGGCTGCCGACTGTAGTAGAAAGTGAAGGGCTTCTTTGTTTTGTTTTGTCTTTTGTGGTGGTTGTTTTGTTTTTGTGGGAGAGTTGTATTTTAAGTTTCTGTTCAAAATAAAGAAGTTTTTCTGGAACAAATGATGAAAGTTGGGAGTGTACATTTTCACAATGAAGTTGAATAAATCCAACTTCTATTAGTTCTTCCTCCTCCTCCACTTCCTCCTTCTCTTCTGCCTTCTTCACAATGCTGAGGTTCAGGCATAGGACCTGTGCATGTTAGGCAAACACTCTACCACTGACTCAAATCCTCAGGTCCCATTTTTTTTTTTTCTCTTCTTGTTTTTCTTTCTGTGGCACCTCACGATACAGCCTGGCTGGCTTTGAACTTGGAATTCCCTTGCTTAAGCCTGTGAGTGACTAAGACTGCAGGCATGTTCCCACAGTACCCAGCTCAACTGTATGTTTCAAATGAATTGGATAATGAGGGAAAGTGCCTGGCTGCCAAACAACTATTTCTAGTAGTTGAAACATTTTAATGAGGAGGGGAGTTTTGACACAAAACTTGACCCAAGCTAGAGTCATCAAAGAGGAGGAAGCCTCAATTGAGAAAATGGCTCCTTAAGATCTGACTGTAAGGACCAAAAGAAACAGGAACATAGACTTTGTTACCTGTTAGTGGGTTTCTCTAGTGGAGTTGCCATGTAGACCCCCAGTGCAAGAGGAAGCTCTTAGCCTTCATATGGCTGCTGAACTGAGGGGGGCTGATATGTTGGGGGCACCCCACACCAGAGGAGTAGGATAGGTGGGAGATGGGGGAGAGGATGGGAAGGTGGGGCAGGGAGGTGTGGAGGGAGGGGGCTGTGATGATGATGTAACTTGAAGTAAAAAATAAACATTAAAAAAAAAGATCTGACTGTAAGACATTTCCTTAATTAGTGATCATTGCGGGGGGCAGCCAGCCCACTGTGGGTGGTGTCACTCCTGGGTTGGTGATTCTGTGTCCTATAAGATAGCAGGCTGAGCAAGCTCTGCACCATGTTCTGCCTCAAGATTCCTGCCCTGTAGGAGTACTTGCTCTCACTGCTTTTGATGATGAACTGTGAACAAAATAAACCCTTTCCTCCCCAACTTGCTTTTAGTCACACAGCAGGGACTAAGACAGGATATCATTTGGGAAGTGGCTGATGCACAGAAATAAAAAGAATGCTTTATGTAAAAAGAGGCAGAAATTCTATGGAAAACAGACAGCAATTGAGACAAAATTATTTATTGAAACTCTAAAAAGCATAGCTTTCATAGATTGAAGCGTCCATTAACAAATATTGATGAATTAGAGAAAGTGACGCTTTGCACCCCTACACATTTCCTGGGTTTGAAGTCAAAGGGGCACTCATCTAGAATATATTTAGAATTACTCCAAGTTGGTCTGATTCCCAATGGGATTGATGACCTTAGGAATATTTTATATGTGTATATAAATGTTAGTTCATTGCTGCAGCACATCATGTGGCTAATGCATATTTGGTTTCCAGCCATTTCAGACTAAGAGCCGTTGAAGTGGCCCTTCTTAATCTGTTTACATATCTCACCAGGTCCTCCTCCTTGCCATTACTGATGTGCCAGGGGACTGTGGTTCAAGATGGCTGAAGGTGTGTGAGCCATAATGCTGGATGGTAATAGGCATGCTTCACTGTAACATCTCCAAATTTCCCTAAGGGTGCAGAATAAGAAACACAGATCAGCAAATAATTACTGCCTGGGAGAAACCCTTTGACTCACATAGGGCAACATAAGCTCCCTGTCACATGGAAAGATCAGAAACATAAATAAAAGAAATTCAAGGCATATTTTTATCAGGAGACTTTCACAGGAAGAAGGATAATTTCCAAAGAGTGACAATACCATGTCCCTAAGGAACTGTAAAACACTCACAGCACCATATGGTGCATGTGTGCATTCTAGCATTAGAATGTTTGTAGGCTGTGAGCTAGAGGCAAGAGAATCCCAGATACTCTTCCCATTCCAGCTACTCAGAAGATCCTGTGATTAAGACTAGCCTGATAATGTGAGGAAGCTAACTTTGCTTGCTGTCTGTTACTGACATTGACTCTGATTGGTTAAAATAAATGTTGAGGCCTGAGATTGGGCAAAGACAGAGAAAGTTGGGACTTCCTGAGATTAGAACAGGAAGCCTGTGTTTTAGACAAAGGATTAATTCATTCCAGCCAGGAGCAGCAGGAAAGAGGATGCACACCATGGGTTAGAAAAAAGAACCACATTCCACATGGCCAGGAACATCGCCATATCGTGGAGAATGGCAGTCCAAGGGGACGTTGTATATATGGGGTCATATTTGGGTAATAGACTTAAGAGCTAGCTTAGATGGGTCAGGATTGCACAACTCAGACCAAGGCCTGTTAAAATCCACGTGGTGTCTGTGTGCTCTTTTATAATGGCTCGTTAAGGATTAGCTGCCGAACCAATTAAATATAATATAAATACTGGTAAATAATTTAATTATTTCTACAAATGGCACCCAACATAATTTAATTAATTTTTTTCTACAGTTGAGTAACACAGAATATCAGAGAGCATAAGAGTCAATTTGACCAGCATAAGACAACAACTTCAGCAGAGTTCTGGACTAATTTTTTTTTAATGTTTATTTATTACTTCAAGTTTCAACTCCATCATAGTGCCCACTTTCCACCCCTCCCAGTTCCCCCCTCCCACCCTCTCCTCCCTCTCCCACCCATCCCACTCCTCTGATGTGGAGTGTCCCTACATATCAGCCCCTCTCAGTTCAACAGTCATATGAGGGCTAAGAGCTTCCTCTTGCACTGGGGGCCTACATGGTAGCACCCCTAGGGAAAATTGTCCCATTAACAGGTAACAGAGCTTATGTTCCTGTTCCTTTTGGTTTATTGGTTGTAGGATAGTTATCCTGTACTACATGGCTAAAATCCAATTGTAAGTGAGTTGATGCCATGTGCATCTTTCTGAGTCTGGGTTAGCTCACTCAGGATGAACTTTTCTAGTTCCATACATTTGGCTGCAAATTGCATGATTTCCTTGTTTCTGATAGCTGAGTAGTATTCCATTGTGTAAATGTACCACTTTTGTTTCAAGTGGCTGGCTTACTGTCAACTTTGGGGAATAAATCTACCAAGAAATAATGAAGCAACATGAACACTAAAAATTACTTTGTGAGGTACAGTTGGCAATGTTTCTCCCAATCTGCAGGCAAGGCTGCACGATCTGCTGAGAGTTTCCTTTGCAGAAACTTCGCTAATTTCATGGTTGTTTTGTTTTGTATGGTTTTTGTTTTGGTTTGGTTTTTGGTTGGTTGGTTGGTTTTGGTTTGTTATTGTTTTGATTGTTGAGATAGGAATTTTCTGTGTAGCTCTGGCTGTCCTGGAACTTCCCCTGTTGACCAGACTGGTCTTGAACTCAGAGATCTACCAGCCTCTGCATGGATTAAAGGTGTGCACCACCACCTGGCTAATTTCGTTCATTGATTTTTAAAGTTATTTCCTGTGGTAGGTCTCAGGCAGGGGGTTGGTATCTAGAATATGTAAAGGAATGCAAAAATTAAACACTTAAAAAAAATCAAACTACCAAACAACAAGTGAACTAATGAAGTGAGTAGACAATTCTCAAAATAGGGAACTTAAGTGGCCAGTGACTATTTTAAAAAGTGTTCTGACTATTTAAAAAATTATTCCAATATCCTTACCAAAAAAGAAATGTAAATTAAAATAATTTTTAGGTCTTTCTTACCCCAATTAGAATGACTAAGATCAAGAAATCAAACAACAAAATGCTGCTGAGAAAGTAGAGGAAAAGGAACTCATATTCACTGTTGGTGGCGGTGTAAACTAGTACACAAATTATGCAAATCAATGTGGAGAATTCTAAAAGTAATTAAAAATCATATGACCCAGCTATACCACTCCTTGGCTTGTACCCAAAGAGCTCCATGTTTATTGTGTGAGTGAGACTATTCCTGAGGAGAAGTGAACAGATACATACTCCCTCCAGATAGTGAAATGATGACAGTCCAAACTACAAACACTACCAAAGTCCAACTCTGTGAACCATTGAGGACTTTTAAATTTCACTTTAATGCATTTATTTGAATTTAATGGATTAATTTCACTAAAAGGCAAATTAGGCATTTGCCTTCACTTTCTACATATATATTTTTTGAGATTATAATATATTTGAATATTTTTCCTCTTCCTTTTCCTCCCTCAATCCCCATATACCAGCCCTACTCTTTCAAATTTATGACCTCTTTTTCATGTGTGTGTGTGTGTGTGTGTGTGTGTGTGTGTGTGTGTTAGGAATATACTGCTAAATACAAAACTACAGCTTTCTCAGTCCATATAATGCTGTATAATTCTCATGTGTTCACGGCTGACCATTCAGTAATGGATAATTGATTGGTTTGCTCTTCCCTGGAGAAGACCATGAGTTTTATTGAAGTTGCTTACAGGAATATGGGTAAAAGGTTACTTAAAGAAATAGAAATGACTCAAAGGCAGCTACATCACCAAAGTTCACATCAACAGGGGTGACAGGCCATAAGAGCTGGAAACCTGGAGCTAAATGAACAACTTACAGACAGCCCAACAGGTTTTAGAGTGTGTCTCAGGCAATTCAGATTGTCAAAGCCTTTTCCAGGTAGCTTGTCTGTTTTCTGCTTCTTCCAGGCAGTTCAGCTTGTCTAAAATTATCTCCTAGCAGTGCTTACTTGTTATAAATGCTTAGTGAGGGAAGGTCTATTGAATTTGATTAGTTTCAGGGACTTCCTCAGTCTGAATTATTTCCTGAGCACAAGAAGCTTCATGGCAGGGTGGAGTGTTTCACCTCTGTCTTAACATCTGATGTTTTTAATTACTTTCCAATACTGGGTCTTGGTGAACTTGCCCCAAGATTTAAGATTTTAACCTTGGAGGAAACTGCTACACAACAGCATCCTACCACAGAGATACTCACACATTGTATTAGTTGGGACTTTCTAAAGGAACAGAACTGATAGAATAAATATACATATTGATATTACAGAGATATTTCTTAGATCATGTCTTACAAGATGTGGTCCAATGCCCAGAATCCAGTAATTGTTCAGTTCACAAGGCTGGGTATCTCAGCAGTCCCAAGTTGAAGTCCTTGCTGGAGTCCAAGAGGGCTTGGGAGAGCTGCTGGTCTTCAGTCTAGGTTGGAATGCTGAAGATGGATTTAATACCAGCCACAGAGATGGGATAAATGAACTTACCATCGAGAGTGAGGGCAAGGAGGCAAAAAGCAGTTTCCTTCTTGCACACCCTTTTATTTGGGCTGCCACTAAAGGGTGAGGCCCAGGTATAGGATGGGTCTTCCTGCTTCAAGTAACCTCATTATGAAAATCCCTCACAGGTGTGCCCAGCATCTTGGGTTTTAGTTTATTCCAGATGCAATCAAGTTGACAACTAAGGTTAGCCATCACGCACATCCATGTTTACTGCTGCATTATTCATAATTGGAAGAAAACAAACCAGCCTAGATGTCCATCAACTGATGACTACATAATGAAAACCAAAATGTTACACATATACACAAGGAATTTTATTCACTGTAAAGAAAAATGAAAATCTGAAAATTTTAGGAAAGTAAATATAAATAGAAAGAATTATATTAAGCAAGATAACTGTAACTCAGAAAGACAAATATCACACATTTTTGCTCGTACACAAATCCTAGCTTACAGTGTTTATACGTGTGTGTATAAGTGGAGTGTGGATGGGTGTAGCCATGAAACTAAGAGACCATGAGAGGGCAAAAAGAGGTGCTGAAGAAGTGGGGTAAGGTAGTGTAACATGTGAGGCAGACATGAAAGCAGAGAGGAGGTTGTTGATGGGTTGGTGGAAAGACACAGGGGTAGGGCAGAAAGAGTGGGGCAGAAGAGGAGAAAGAGTATCAACAAAACAAATTTTGTTTGTAATGCCGTGATTAGTATAATAGTGTGCATACTAATTAATAAAACAAGCACATAAAATTACTACTTTGTACACAGCAAAGCAGTGGGATATCATGATTAAAGGAGTGGGCTTTGAGAGCAGGCAGTTTGGGGGCTCAGTCATCTACCACAAGTTTTCCAGCTGTGCAACAACAGCAGTTACTTCCTTTACTGAAATGTAAGAACTAGTAAAATAATGTATGTTGAGTGATCCATTCACCATTGGTCCATAGTACCACCTCGATCACTATAGGTGTCTCTGTTGCTTACCTGATGATTAGTGTCTTTGTAAATACATTTCCCCCCAAAACATGACTTACATTATTGGTTCTGTATGACAGCACAGGTACAGCTGATTCACTAATATTGGTCACACCTTACACTGGACTCTATATAGATTTGAAGAGAAGGAAATAAAGTTAAATTAATCTCCTTTGGGAGTACACAGCCTCAGACCAAAGCAATTTTTTTGGACAAGTCAAAAGGTATCTTGTGGACTGCCACAATTATTTGCACCTGGATTAATTGCTATTTACAAACTGCCATTCTTAACCATCTTTGATCCCACAGTTTCCAGACTCTTTCTATGTTGGATATCACTTGTCCCATTGTGGTACCCTGTATAAAAGGAAATCAACACTGCCTTCTTCTATCATCCCTATATACACCCCTCTTTTGACCTAATTCAACATCATATGCCCCTCTGATGACCTAATTTAATCTCTGTGGACCATCATCACTATGAAAACAACTCAAAAATTTACATAATAAGCTTTAATCTTTTCCCAATTTCACATAGAGTACAGGACCAAAGGTCAATCCCTGAACCCAAAATTTTTAAAAAATTATTAAACACTTATTTTTAGTAACTATATTTACTTGTAACAAATATAAACACTTTCTTAACTATTAATCCTATAAATAGTTCCTACAACCTCTATGAATGACTTCAACCCTTATTACCTACCCACTAAACATATTGATAACTATTAAAACTATTTTCATAACCTTTTAGAAGGATACAGTCTCTGGGGCAGACCCTCAGTCGTCAGGAACACAGTCTCTATGGTAGACCCTTTAATGCACTTAGCAGTCTTTTCTCAGGAATATCTCAGATGTAGATTTGTCAGGGTAAATTGGCTATGGCGGTTTCACCTTAAATAAGGCTTGAGGGTTTCTTCTCTCTGGGAGACCTCAGCCGTCTGTAGGCCAACTTATTTCCTTTGTATCAGCAACTCTGCCGCTCTGCCTCAGTATTTAAAGCCAGCCACAGTTTAGTTCAGGCCACTGTTCAGACAGGTCAAACCCCTCTAGGCAAAAGCTGAGCCACAGGGTTTAGTTCCTTGGCCTTTTGCTGTCTTGCTGAGGCTTTCTCTGCTTACCAGCTTCTTTCTGCCTCATGGAGATCCGGCCACAGTTCACCAGCACTTTCTCCATCAGAGGATGCAAACTACTCATTGTCCTTTCTAGTGGGAGGACTTACTAGCATCGGAGCTCTCTAGAATGGGGCCCTCTAGCATGGGACTCTCTAGCATGCAGCTCTCTTGGCTCCATCCACTTGTCCTTAAATAGGATCTCTCCTTGTTCCACCTGTTCCAGCTTAATTTGGGCTCCGCCCACTTAGCAGCTGAAAACCATGCCAGGCCAAATATGTTGTTTTTTAGTCCATTAAGTCTTTCCTGTTTTTCCTGGCTTCAACCTTGTTTTTCAGTTCACTAAGTCTTCCCTGTTTCACCTGGCTTCAACCTTGTTTTTTTTTTTTTTTTTTTTTTTTTTTTTTTTTTTTTTTTTTTTTGGTTTTTCGAGACAGGGTTTCTCTGTGTATCCTTGGCTGTCCTGGACTCACTTTGTAGACCAGGCTGGCCTTGAACTCACAAAGATTCGCCTGCCTCTGCCTCCCAAGTGCTGGGATTAAAGGCGTGCGCCACCACCGCCCGGCTTCAACCTTGTTTTTTAGTCCATTAAATCTTCCCTGATTCACCTGGCTTCAACCTTGTTTTTCCACAAGCTGATAAGCTAATAGCTCACAGCCAAGTTGATCTTCATGCCCCGAATTAAGAGACTGTATCAGAAACCCCTAGATATTTACTAAATCTAATTTATATTAATCTAACTCCCTACAAATCCCCTTACTATTACAACCATTTTAGCCCACTAAGTTCTTCATTCTGTGGGTGTCATCACTGGCCTCTCTCCACTGCCTAAGTGAAAATTCATTTTCTCATTTCCCCATCTAACTTTCTATTGTTCTATCAGCACACCACAGACATTTAAGTTACATAATAAAAAGGATTGATTTAGCTCAGAATTTTGAAGATTCTACTCCACAGTCAATTGGCCCCATTGTTTTGGGACTATAGAAAACCAAACCACCAAAAAGTTGTAGGGGTATTTTTCAAAGTGAAACGCCTTACACTGTAAGTCAGGGAATAATGAGAGAAAGAGGAAGAGGCCAAGGTCCCATAAGCCCCTTAAGAGACAGGGAACCTAAAATCCTATTACCTCACTTCTCAGAATATCATTGCCTCCCAATTCTGGGGGAAGAAGCACTTAACACATGGACCTTTAGAGGGTATTTGAAATCCATACAGTATATTTTTCCACTGATCCTCAATCCCCAGTAATCAAATCAAGTCACTTTGTTCTCACTACAGATCTTTCAGATGTCTGTTCTTTTCCGTTTGTTTATCTTGCGCTTTGTTGATTATTTTAATCTTTTTTGTTGTTGTTGTTGCTCAACAAATAATTATTGATAACTTACCATGAGCCAACTGAAACTCAAAACTGTCTGTTTGATCTGGGAATGCAGAAGTGAATAAAGGTCTTTGTCTTTATGAAACTTCTATTATAAACCTCAAACATAGACACTAATCAAGTCAACAAACATATAATCAAAATAATCCCCAGAAGTTATACTATCTGTGAGCTACATAGAAGTGGGGCTCATGAAATGATGTGTTGGGTGAGGCTGAGGAGAAGTGGATAAATACTTCAGGCTGGGGCTCTGGGGGGCAAGAATCAGTCACGTGATTTTCTGCAAACTTCTGGCCAGAGATAAAAACAGGGAGGGATGCTCGGAGGTCTGAGGTGAGGCTAATCTGGGTTTGTTGAAGGAACAGAGACAGCTGGAAAATCAGTGGCCATAGAGAGGGAAAAAAAAAAAAAAGGTGGGAGGATCTAAGAAGATGACAGGGGACAAGCTATATGGGGTCTCATCTACCACATTCTACAAGTACAGATCTCATTAAGTTAGCTGCAAGTGAGGTCTTGTGTTCATTTGCTTTTTAAAAGATCACTTGGGCTACTGTAGTGGCGATAGGTTGTCAGAATAGCAACACTAGCTGTAGAGAAATGAGGGAAATGAATTTGCAGGAATCCAGCGATACACCACAAGCAGCTCAACAGAGGGTGAAAGAGGATGGGTGAAGGAAAGCCGGCTGGGGTTTCAGGTGTACTGGGCAGGTACAGGGAGCATAGCACTGCATGACTTCACTGACGGTCTCTCTGTTTCTAAACTATGTCAGCCCAGTTCATTAAACACAAGTTGACACTGTTATCTTTATAAAGATGTCATCAGTGGCCTTCGTGTCTTTAAAATGGATCGGAGCATACATTAGTCATTCACATAGCTTAGTTGGCTCCAGTTACTTAGAGAATTTAGCCCAAAGTCCTCATCAGCTTCTATGCCTTCTGCTACTTGATCTTATTTCTTTCACAGATATATTCAAATAAGCTCACAAGGAAAGGACAAGGGATGAAGAACTAAAGAAAAGTCCTGAGAGGAGACTTTCATATACAGGGATAGTCTCAGGAGTGGTGACACCTTTGATAAATGAAGGACCAGCATTCACAGCTTTTGTTCTGTTCCTAAAACCAAAATTTTCTGTCACCAATGAAAGAACTACAGTGCACCCTGCAGTGTCTGTGCTGTGACTTCTAAGGCGAGAAATCTCAAAGCTCGGGAAACACAAAGAAATCCAGAAGCCCCCACTGAACACAAGTAAGTGTGTGTAACTACATACATGGCCTTGCTATGATCCTTGATTTCATCTGTCACGCTGTGTTGGTCTCCAGTTAGAGTACAATTTAAGTAATACGTCACTATGAAATTTAACAATCCAGTTATGTGTAGAAAGACGTTGAAAAGGTAAAATATGCACTGTATTGAACATGTGTCCATCCCTCTCTGCCTCTAGCAACCATTTCTGAAAACTGAAAATTGCACCAAGCCAGACCTGGAAAGTCAGTGGCACTAGCAATACCAAGTGACGGAAGGGGGCAGTGTGAGAACAGTTGCTTGCCCTAGGAACAAGGAAGCTGTCCTGAATGGCACTGCTCATCCACCCAGCATCCTGAGGGAAGCTTGGCTTTGTTTGTGTCTCCATGCTTCCTAAGTCTCAAGACACCCCCAAACAGTGATCAATGAAAGCCCCCTTGGTACACCATCCTGAAACACCCTTCCAGACCATGTATGAAGCTGACCCCTTCCTAGTGTGGCCTCAAGAAATATTAATACAAGCACAATTCTACACATATGCTAATTCATTGCTTGGTCTTTTACAAAAGGAGAAAAAAGGAAATTCTCCTGTACTGACAATATTTTTTAAAATCCTCAATAACTTTTACCATGCTATTATAGGCAGGCCTTAAATTTTCTCTCTGCTAATAAATCTTACAAGCATACATATAAGTGTAAATCCAGGCATTTATTCAGAAACAGTAAGACACAGTAACTGACAGTCTGATCCTATGAAACAGAAGAAACAAAAATGAATCCAGGTCCTCCAAATCACTATGCATGCAAGCCTAGAGACAGGTCCACCTGCAAAGGGAGAAAGCCAGTAACAGCTGCCCCAACAAAAAGAAGGCAAGTGTTCCTCAAGGAATCCCAGTAGGAGCAACGCTGGCTGTTTCAATTTTAAGGAGTGAATGTGGTGAGGGCTAAGAGAAATGTCACAGCCAGCAAGGTTGCTATTGTACCTTCAAAGGCAGGTGGAACCTGAAGAGCAGAGGAAAGGGTTCTGTGTACAGACAAGAAAAGCAAATACGTCCATATGTCTTAGGGGGCATCTGGGGAATCTCAGGTGTCAGAAAAAGAACAGTGAATGGTATCTTGTTGGAGCAAAAGAATCTGTGGAGATCAGTGGGCCTGGGGCCAAGGACATTGAGCTTAATTCTGTAACGAATGAGTAGGTAGGGGGTTTCTGAGAAAGAATGACAGAACTTGCTCAATAAAGCCACTTCCATGCTATAATACAAAACTCATTTCTCTCAGTCTACGGTCACTCTGCTCAAAGCATAGACTTCCATCCAAGACTTAAATGAAAGCCCACCGAGGGGACACTGAAATTTCAGTTATTTCAGCTTATGCATCAGTTTCAACTAAAATCTCCCCCCACCTCCACTGCCTCTGCTTTTGGCTGTGCACCTGGACAGTTACTCTAGGCTCAGGTAGTCTTCATGGCTTTGCTGGGGGCAGAGGCACAGGTCTTCTTCGGGTGTCACAGAATAGCATTACATCGTCAGATGCTGCACAGGATGGTGTCAATCTTCAGCTGTCAGACCCAGAAAGTCTGAAAGACTTTCCTGTGGAGGAGGAATGTAGAAAAACTGACCTACTTTGACAAGGCAGAATAGAGCAGATAACCCAACAGTGCCCACAGTGTGGGCAGGCCCCTGGTGGCAAGCGAGGCATGGGGAAGTTTTGCGAAGTGGTTAGCATTACCACAATCCAGAAAGAGTCATTTGTGCCCCATCATCTTCTTTGGAGAGCTTAGGGTCACTTCTAAGATATGGCATTTCTGTCTATCACAGGAATCTTTTTCATTAAATACTTTAAATGCCATATTCAACAGATATCTGAAGAGTTTGAGGGCTATTGTCTATCAAGTATACATGATTTTAAACAAACTTTTCTTATTTTTAGTTACTTGCTTTAGTCTTAACCTTGAAAACCATACTCAGAGGCTAGATAAAGCTTATCTCTAAATGAATTACATTTGTACTTAGAATGACTGTGATCAAAGTTCTGATTTCAAATTCACATTAAAGAATTTGATCATGTACAAGGTGACTAAGCATTTAGTTTGCATGCCTTAATTGTCTTTAACAGTTTACAACAAGGTAGCAGCTTTCATAAGATTAGGATTTTACAGCTTTATCCCTAAAGATTGAGCCTTTAAATTTGGACTTGAAGATTTAATTGAAGATCCTTTAGCATCAAAATAAAACTTTAAACTGTAAATGAAGTCCATAGAGAAACTGGGACCTTTACTAAACCATAAATAAAGTTCATATAGATACTGGAGACCTTATTTTTTGACCTTTTTATAGTTCACTGTTACAGAATATCACAGTTTCTTGTATGACTCAGTTTACCCAAATAGCTAAACCTTAACAAAGTTAGCAAAGACAAAGAGGCTAGACATAACTTCAAGTCAGTTACTATTAACCTGAGTAGACCTTAGGAATTTATAAACTATTTTTATGAAACATATTATTTATCAAACATATTTTGTTTCTTATCTAAAATTTCTAGAAGCCTGGTATTGAACACAATTTGTAAAAACATAATTAGTTAGATATACATCTCTAAGTCAGTTTCTGTCTACCTGAGTATACCTTTATAACCTTAGGAATTTACCATATAAAAATCTATCTTAATCAAAAATATTTTGAAGACCTGCTATTGCATCCTTAGTCTAAATGGAGATACAATGATAAGCAAAGGATCCATAGGACTAAGAAGTTTTATGATTATTGCATTAGTTGGTTTATATTCTATGGTCATTTAAATCAAAATGGTGGTAAAGTTACATTGCATGTACTCTCTTTTAATCTTAGAAAAGATGTCTGTCAGCCCCTTGGTTGTTTTCATCCTGATGAGGTCATCAACCAAGATAGAGGCAAGTCACAAAGTTACTATTTAAAAATATCTATTTTTCTAATAGATCTATTTTTTAAACAAGAGTTGAATCCAAGTTACATATAAAATATATTCAAAATAAGAGTTGAATCACATATATAGTATGCTTAGCAAATTAAAATTTCCTACATATAGATTTTTAACTATATGCCTTCTTGTTAAAAGCTTAAAGATAAATTTTTGTTACATATTTTTAACTGTACTCAGTGAGCTTACAAATACTGATATAGTTTACAGCACAGTCTTAAGAGATTGTTTTTTGAGCGCAGAGAGCAAGGAAATAATAGAGATAAACAATTTTTAAGTGTAGAAAGTAGAAAATCCTTTAAAATTAAGAGATTTTTGGAAGTGTAGAAAAGAGAAAGTTTAGATATAAGATATTTGGGGATTTATTCCTCGGTTGAGGGACATCTGGGTTGTTTCCAGTTTCTAGCTATTACAAATAAAGCTGCTATGAACATAGATGAGGAAACATCCTTGTGATTTGGTGAGGAATCATTTGGATGTATACCCAGAAGTGGTATAGCTGGGTCAAAAGGTAGAGCTATTTCAAGTTTTCTAAGATATTGACAGACTGATTTCCACAGTGGTTGTACCAGTTTGTACTCCCACCACCAATGGAGGAGGGTTCCCCTTTCTCCACAACCTCGCCAGCATGTGCTGTCATTTGAGTTTTTGATCTTAGCCAGTCTGACAGGTGTGAGGTGGAATCTCAAGAGTCATCTTGAGTTGCATTTCTCTGATGATTAAGGATGCTGAGCATTTCTTCAAGTGTCTCTTAGCCATTAATGATTCCTCCTTTATGAATTCTCTGTTTAGCTCTGTTCCCCATTTTTTGATTGGACTACTTGGTTTCTTGGCATTTAATTTCTTTAGTTCTTTGTAAATTTTGGATATTTTGGATATTTGGATTTTGAATTAAAAAAAAACTGTGGTACATCTACACAATGGAATACTACTCAGCCATCAGAAACAACAAAATCATGTAATTTGCAGCCAAAGCTCATTCTGAGTGAGCTAACCCAGACTCAGAAGGATGCACATGGCATCTATTCACTTATAATCGGATTTTAGCCATATAGTACAGGATAACTATACTATAACCAATGCACCAAAGGGAACAGGAATATAGACTTTGTTACCTGTCAATGAGACACTTTGCCCTAGTGGTGCTGCCTTGTAGGCCCCCAGTGTATGAGAAGGCTCTTGGCCCTCATTTGACTGCTGAACTGGGGCAGGGACTGTTATGTAGGGACACTTCACTCCAGATGAGTGGGATTGAAGGGATAGGGGTAGAGGGTGGAAGGGCAGGACTGGGAAGGGTGGAAAGAGGACACTGTGATGGAGATGTAATCTGAAGTAATAAATAAGCATTAAAAAAAAGAAAAAGAACCTCAAGAGAAAAGAAAAAAAAAAGAAAAAGATATTTTGGGATCATATGTTTGTGCAGTGACAGAGATTGTTACCATATGAATGAGAGAATTAGAAAATAGAGCATGCCAATTTTTGGCCATTAATTGAGCTATATTGAGTCCAAGCCATTTGCATGCTGTAAGACACCAAGGCTTTAATAAAATCTCAGAGTCTGAGGAGGAAGACAGAAAGGGTCACATAAGATCCAGGAGAGTATAAGAAAGCTTGAGGTCTAGTATAGGATAAGGGCAGGCAGCAGGGATGGGGCGGGGTATCACAGTATAGACTCCTAGGCAGGATGTAAAGAAGCTGTGGAACTTCCAGGACAGGTCTGAGAGGGAATAGGGTTGCAAAGTACAGGAACTATGCCTGAGGGAGGACTCCAGGATCATGGAGGCCTAAGAGAGATTAAGGAAGCTACAGAACTTAACAGGGAACTCTTAGGGGAAGGAGAGGAAACTCCTAACATATCAGCTCAGGAGAGCTCAAGGAGAAGAGCAGGTAGCACCAAGGGGGTGAAGGCAAGGAAAGGCAGGCCCAAGAGGGCATAAAAGGAAGCTGTGGGAGTTCCAGGAAGAAGCTGAGAGATAGAAAGAACAGAGTTTCCGGGTCTCAGAAGGGCTTAAGGAAGTTACAGGACTGCAGCTCCTAGGGGAAGGCAAGGAAGCTCCAGGAAGGAGTTGAAAGAACAGGTAGAGGAGAAAATAGCTGAATAGGATGTGAGAGGCTTTTGGGAAAGGGGAGGGTTCCAGTAGAGACAGAGGAGGACTTAGTGTCTTAGTAAAGAGAGATGCCTACATGGAGAGCACAGCAGGAGGGCGTATGCATGATGAGTGTCCAGAAGGCACAGCAAGCTGTAGGAGCCAGAGAGACACTTACAGAGTAAATGAGGAAAGAAATCAGGTGGAGGGAAGAAGCAGTTGAAGGGGCACACTCCAGAATTTGGAGTCAAATATCATGGGTGGCAAAAGGCAGCATAAACAAAGGATTCATACATACCTCAGGTCACCAGCTTGGTTCATAGAAGCTGAGTACCTTGCAAGGGGCTCATATATTCCACTCCTGTGGTTTCAGCATGAAATGAATGAATGAAAATAGGCATGACCACTCGCAGGTATGGTTGAGAAGGTTTTTTTTTATTATTATTGTAGATATGAGGGAGAGCACAGGCAGAGCCATCTGGAAGGGTTCGGACTAAACTGGCCCAGTAGAATAGACCATGAGAGGAGAGAGAGGTAGGGGGAGTAAGAGAGGAATAGAGAAGAACAAAAAGAAGAACCAGAAGCCAAGAGACCAAGAGGCCAAGAGCCAAGAGGGCATGTAGCCAAAATGGCTGTGGGTATACAGGAAGAAGATAAGCTGGGGGAAGGGGAGCTCAAAGGCTGGAGAGGTTTAGGGTAGGGGTTGGTGGAAGGGTGCTGAGAAGTGTCGAGGAAACAAGACTCTACCCAGTGAGGGCCTGGGGGACATGGGCACCTCAGTTAGCTATTCATCCCTAGTTGCTTTGAAACCTAACACATAAGCCAACCATCGAAGTAAGGAGAGGAAAGGTAAAGGCTGCTGCTCTATGAGCATGTGGCTAGCTGAGGTCACATGTGTTTAATGCATAATAATAGTTACAGTTATATTATTTAATGTGTAATACTAGTGAGGATTATTACATGCATTAAACGTATCCTACAAACGACAATTTTCAAGGATCGTTTTTATACACATTATGATGTGTATATGAGTATTTCCATTCATTCATTTTTTTCCAATAAGCATTTGTTGAGAGTGTCCATGTGTTGGACATTGCTATGATGTTGAAAATACAGAAATAAATCCACATACAAAAAGTGGCCCAAGTTGTCTTTGTGGAGTTAGCATCCTAGATAAAAAATGAAGAAATATGTTAAATGCCAGACAATAACAAGTATTAGCAGGAAGAAAAAAAGTCAGGCGAGGGAGGTATCAATTACCATGCTGAGAAGGCATGTTAACAGCAAGGGAGAAGAAGGAACAAGGAAAGAGACAGGCAAAAAAAAAGCCTAGAAAGGTTTCATACTAGCCGATAACAAGAACACATTAGTACCATCAGTGTTAATCCCAATACATATAACAAGATGTCAACTACTGAATCACTACCAGCTGGCCATCACTTTGCTATCCAGTATTTCATTTACTCTCCACAACAAACAATAAACCTTATTAAGTGACTTTTTATTTGAGAAAACAGAGGCATCGGAACAGAGGGTTTGGGGAGATGGCTCGGTAGGTAAAGGCTTGATGCACAAGCAAGAGGATCTGAGTCTGAATTCCTAGCATTCATGTAAAATGTGCCCTCTCATAACCCCAGTGCTCGGAGTGTGGCAGCACCCCCTTATAACCCCAGTGCCGGAGTGTGGCAGTGCCCCCTTATAACCCCAGTGCTGGGAGGGTGGCAGCGCCCCCTTATAACCCCAGTGATGG
>CAJQZJ010032362.1:2892856-2928467 GCA_907164525.1 Lophiomys imhausi | reverse complement strand
AGGGTGGCAGTGCCCCCTTATAACCCCAGTGATGGGAGGGTGGCAGCGCCCCTTATAACCACAGTGCTGGGAGTGTGGCAGTGCCCCCTTATAAACCCAGTGCTGGGAGGGTGGCAGTGCCCCCTTATAACCCCAGTGATGGGAGGGTGGTAGCGCCCCCTTAAAACCCCAGTGATGGGAGGGTGGCAGTGCCCCCTTATAACCCAGTGATGGGAGGGTGGCAGCGCCCCCTTATAACCACAGTGCTGGGAGGGTGGCAGTGCCCCCTTATAACCCAGTGATGGGAGGGTAGAGCTAGGTCCATCACTAGAACTTGCTAATTGGCAAGCCTAGTTGAAACCTAGCTCCAGGTTTGGTGAGAGCCTCTTGCAATGGCTCATCTTGTCAACCTGACACATTTGGGAAGAAGGAATTGAGGAACTGACTCATCAGACTGACCTGTGGGCATATCTATGGGACATTCCCTTGATTAATGATTGATGTGGGAGGGCCTGGCCCACTGTGGGTTCTGCCACCCTTAGGCAAGTAGTTCTGGGCTGTACAAGAAAAGTAGCTAAATGTGGGCCTGGGAACAAGCCAGTGAGCAGTATTCTGCCATGGTCTCTGCTTCAAGTTCATGCCTGATGATGAGAACCTGTCTTGCTATTCCTCAGTGATAGACTGTGACCTGGAAGTGTAACCTCCATAAACTGTTTCCTTTGTAAAGATGCTTTTGGTTATGGTGTGTAACATAGAAACAGAAAGCAAAGTAGATCTTGTCCCAAGAAGTAAGATGGAGGACAACAGATGCTCACCTGTGACCATCATGTGTGCATGCATGGGTGTGCACCCACCCCCCATCCCCACACACAAACACATGTACACATACATATAACATACACACACAAACAAACAAAACCACAAAAGAAAACAGAAACATGGAGGACAAGGCAAAAAGAGAAAGAGCAGAGGAGAGGAGAGGGAGATTCAGACACATTTTTGCTTGAGTGAGTACACAGTGCATCATTTTGAGTGTAGACAGTCAGACTCCAAAACTAGCACTCTTAACCCAGACACAGAATCTAGGTACAGAGATAAATAAGTCAGGCACTCTGCCTTGTAATTGTTCATAGTCTAGAAGAGAGACAAACATGTAAACAAATAATTTCAGTGTGGTCATCAGAACTGTAATTCAGGTAATAATAAAGGAGACAGGAAGGGAACAGTGACTAAGGGTTGAGGAGTCATCAGAGAGCAGACATGTTCACTTGCATTCATGTGATTCATAGCTCTCTCTGGGTCTGGTCAGCCACAGCTAACCTGTGTCTCCTGGGGTTGCTTCCTAGTGGATTTCCCCAGCTGTGGTCTGCTAGCTTCATTCTGCACACAGTTGTCCTGACACAAGAGCAATATGAAGTCTTTAGAGATACTTAGGAAAAGGAAAGAAAAGAAAAACAATATAATAGCTGTCTTTACCATCATAGACAGGTAAGGAAGATGGTGACCCTGTTAATTAAAATGGGATGATTGTACAATGGTACAATACAAAGAGAAAGATGCTGGCAGAGCCACCCCCCCCCCCAAGACACAACAGATAATAACCTCAAAGCTATGTACATGGTAACACAACAGACCACACAGTCACTTGGAAAGGAAGGTTGTCTTCCATAAACATCCTCATTATCAAGTGTAGTTTGTTTGAAATTTTTGAGTTCTTAACCCTGGCCCACATGGAAACATTACAAAAGGCATGGATTCCCTGGAATTGTATTCAAAAATCCTTTCTACCTTTTGCATTTTTTTCCCTAGAGATTACAAGTTCATCCAAATTTCAAACAGTGCCATATTCTGTAAATAGATTGTAGACCATTTATTCTTTAGTACTTTTAGAAGTACTAAAGAAGAGAAGGGGTGCTACAAAGAAGAAAAAGGGGGCTGTACAAAGAGAAGAAAGGGCTACAAAGAAGAAAGTGGTTGCTGCTCTCCAGATTGCTGGTGCTCCCCCAAAGTGCTGCTTGTTCTTCCTGCTGCTGTCTCCTGGTTTGCTGGACTTCTACTGAGACTGGTATTACCCTCAAAGAACCCAACGACCCTAATCAGCAGGAAGTAGTTCAAAGAGAACTCCATCTTTTTTCCCTTTAACCTTCTTTCTCTCCCACCTAGGGTTGGGAGGTTGGTAGGAATGAGGGCTGGACTGGAGGCATAAGGTATTAAGGATAGTAAAATAAATTAGAATGTATAATTAATATAATATGAATTAGTAAAAGCCACCTTGCTACGTTATTCTTTAGTACTTTTAGAAAAGTATCTGGAATCATTTTGAAGGTCTCAAAATTCTAGATGTGTGCTTTAATATAATTCATAATTTTTCATCATTTTTATCAAACTATATCCAAATCAATGGTGTACATACTTGAGTCCCCATATATGAACACAGCATGGTGTTGGGACTTTCCTCTAATTTTACATAGGCAGTCTTCTCTCTTCTCCTTGACACCTCTGTATAAGAAGATTGTGTCTGCAAGGAAGATATCAAGTTGGTATTGGTTCTGTACTCTGTGAGCTTTGGTGCTGGGCTGGGAGGTGACATTACATCACTCCGATGGAATTTCAGGTTCTGCCATTCCCCACCACTCAGTCCTTATCATTCACAATTCACTTCTTGATGCATTGGCACTTTCTCTTTGTGTGTATCTTTGTGCCCCTTTTGACATAATAACTATTTGGTTAGTCACTGCCTTGCTAAATTTGTTCTGAGGACAATGAGGTATTGGGGGCACTAGAATACCTTCCCATTCTTTATTGAAGCTGCTCAATGACATTTGTCGGAGTTTGAAATATCCTGTCTCCTACCTACCATGCTGATCACTTTTGGTTAAATATCCTTAAGGAGTTTGAGGAAAAGAGTTTAAAATTAGAAAGCCTGAATGTATAACTCTAAACTTAACTGGGCAACAAATTGCTGAAACTATTTTCTCTTCTTTTCACTAAGAGATACGAGAAAAGAGAAGTTGTAATGTATTTTGACTTTGATGGTGGCATCCTACAGACAGCTGAAATTCTTGGAGAGATACATGGTAAATTCTGGTGTTGCATAAGTACTGGCAAAGGACACTTTGTAAAGAAGGATCATATATCACTAACAAAACAGAAGTGAAATCTAAGATTTGGACAGGTTTGTTGCAAATTAAAACATTTGCATAACCATTTATGTCAAAGAAACCTTTCAACTGTCTGGAGAAGCAAGAAAGTGGAGACCACCAGAGCTTCTTCCTCACCCTTGTAAACAGCAACTCCAGATATGTAATCTTCCAGTTTACCAGATTGTAACACGGACACTCAAAAAGAGTGCTGTCTACTAAGCCAACCTCATTCTCTTCTGGCAGGTGGATGGGTGAAGAGGGACGGCTGTGGAAGCAATGGTGCATGCAAATACATATCTGTTCGTGAACCGTCAGCTTGAGATAGGGCATTGCTGACGGCTATATTCTAGCAAGTTCCTAGCTGACTCTCAGTAAGTAGCCTCTCCCTAAACATGTAACACAGCTTAGAGACACCTGAACTGATTTAATTAAGGAGCAATTAAAAGCCTACTTCTTACTAACTTTGAATCATTAATCTATTTCTACATCTTCATATATGCTCAGTCAACAAAATTTAAACTTGAAACTATGAAAAGAAGCCTTTTCTCTTATCATCATTTTATAAGTTTAATTTGAAGAAGGTACCAATATCATAATTGATATTCTGGACTTTACGATAAAACCTTGTTACTTTTCAGCTCTTCCATGTTTAAATAAAAACAATGAATGTTCAAGAATAAGAGGAAAGTGAAAATTAAAATACCACCTATCTGTATTCGATAAACATAGTAATTATTAAAACAATAATGATCCACAGAATAAGTCATTATGTCACAGAGAGAAAATTCTCATATGCGATCTACAATCTAGGGCTGGGAAAAAGAGTCTTAAAAAATACTCAATAAATGATTTTTAAAATATCTCTCACATACATAAGACTTGTGTTCTATGTACTATTCAGCTTCTGTTTATATGGAATTTAGGAAACATCCTAATGAGCGTTAAGATTACCTGAAGAATGTTTATTTGGATCATATCTGTACCTACCACTGATAGTTTAATTATAACTATTTCTTCTGAAATTGAAGCCTTTCTCCAGGGGAGAGAAGCTTGTGCAACTTACCTGGTTTGTTCATTCAGCTCAATGACTTGTAATATCCCTCCTTCCCCCAAGGCTTTAAGCCTGCAATTGTTGGGAACAGGGAACTCCCTGGTTGGGCAAGCTGTCTGTTGTTAAGAGGAGCCCTAGGGAGGCCGTTTTGCAGAAGTGGGGGGGGGGAGGCTTTTCTGCAGAGCAGCTGCTTTTCAGTCTCCTGTGTTCCTGTAACTCTTCATCAGTTCACTAAGGTACAGTTGGGTGCAATTATCTCTGAGCCCTTTCTGGGTCTAACAGTTGTTTGTTGATATCTTCTCAGAAAAAGTCACGAAACACCTCTCCAAAGGAAGACATTGTTCGGCTTCAGAACCAGGACCTGACTTCTAGCTTCTCCCAGCATGCCTGCCTCAGTCTCCAGGGCATGCTGGCACACCCCGCTGTCTATGATGAACTTCCCCCTCCCACAGAAGCCCTTTCCTATATATCTGGACATTTTGGGCTCTCTCTCTATTTCCTTCTCTCTCTTGGTCTCTCTCTCTCTGCATCTCTCTCTCTCTCTCTCTCTCTCTCTCTCTCTCTCTCTCTCTCTCTGTCTCTGAGTGTGGATGCTCTTCCTCTTTCCCCTCCCTCCCAGCAAGAGCTGTATCCAATAAACTGCCTTTCTATATTCTAATTTGGCCTGGATTGGATCCTTTCAACAGCAGAGAATGCACCTTACCAGAATGTTCAGAAATGTGTTTTAATTTTATTGTCATAGTCTATCACCAACATCTGGCACAGTGCCTAACTCAATTGCTATTCAGTGAGAAGTCAGTGAATGGACACATGAATTAATACATTCCAGCTCCAATGTGTGTGTGTGTGTGTGTGTGTGTGTGTGTGTGTGTGTGTGTGTGTGTGTTTGCAAGTGTGTGTGTGCGTCCGTGCGTGTGTGCGTGAACACAATTTTTATGGTGAGAAAACTAAGGCTAAGAGAGGTTTTGTGGGTAATATTCAATATAAGTGGCTAGAACACAGTTTTCTCTTCTAGTTTCCTCCCCATTCCCTATTCAGAACCATCTGTTCGTATAGTTTCCGTCACTACAATAAAATATGACATCTCTAAATGAAAACTGCAAACAATTACTCTTATGTAGATCATTTTTGCAAGGTATGGCAACTCTAAAACACATCAGGCAAGCTGCCTTTGACACTCTGCCTGCTAATTGAGAGTATGCTAAAGGCAGAACAAGGAGTGTTTGCCTTAAGCAATCTGGCTTAATGCTCCTACTTTGTTTAAGAGTTGAAAGAAATATGAAAGAGACTTTAAAATGATTTCTTACAACTACAGTATCACTTAAGAGCTTAACACAGCAAAGTACTGATGTTCAGGATGGTGAGTAACTCGTACTATAAATAATTAAGGTTTCAATCGTGTTCCCTTAGGCTCTGAATGGGGACTGTAATCTGTTATCCCTGTCACACTTTTGTAAAAGTCTAACACAACATTGGTAAACTGACTTCATGTTGATGGTTTTCCTTCTATAACCTATAGCTTGTATATACTAAAATAAGCTCTAGTAATTTTCTGGCTTGGCCAGAAGAGGGTTTTGAATGTCTCTACTAGAAAATAAGCCTCACACATTGGCATAATCAATGGCGACCAATTCAGGCAATGAGCTCTTTGTTAAAATGTGAGAAATTTGTATTTGATACTCAGTAATCCACATTGATTCTCATGCAGAAGAGACCATCAGGCTGACAACAAAAATAAACATGGAAGATACCTTGAGAAGATTGAGTGCGTATAAGAGAGGCAACATCTTGCTACAGCTAAGTATATAGAGTCCAAGCCAAGCCCGCCTCTCAATTCTGATTCTACTGCTTAAAAGCCAAACGACTCTGAGTGAGTCACTTACTTATCTGTACCCTTGAGTCTTAGGCATCTAAAGACAATATCTGCCTCATGGAGATCTATTTTATTATTATATTCACATTCAAGATAAATGGTGCCATAGTATATCAAACATCAATGGCAATGGATTTTATTATTTGCTAATAATTACTTGGTTTGTGGAGAAAATTGATGAACCTAAGCATCTATTTTTATCAAATGACTTAAACACACATTTCTCCGAAGATGTATGATGTGCTTCATGTCACCATTATTTAGGAAAATGCAAATCAAACTACAATGACGCATCAGTTCATCCCATTGGAGGTGGTTGCTATGGAGAGAAGATGATAAGCAAGCATTAACCAGGATGCTGAGAAGTTGAAACCTTTGCACATTGTTGCTGAGTGTGTAAAATGCTTATGCCACTATGGAAGATAATATGGCAGTTTCTCAACAGCTCATATATAGACTTCTTTCATGTTCTTGCACTTGTGATTGTCTACAGTCATACTATTCTTGAATGTACCCAAGTTCATCTGGTTACATACACAACAGAACTGAAATCAATGTTGTTAGATATCTGTACACCCATGTTCATGGCAGAATTACTCACAAGAGCTAAACAGTGGAGACAACCCAAGTGTCCATCAGTGGATCAATAAAGCCTGGTATACACATTTACATATATAATTTAGCAGATATTTTCTGAGCACCTGCCATTTTCTAGAAATGGTTCCTGGTCATCGGTGAATGAGACTCATTTTTTTCTGGGATTTATTTTAAACCTCCCATGTGAGCGAGTAGCACATAGTTTATACTTCTAGCTGGATGTGTGGTATCAGACAACCCCCACATTTCCTGACTCATCTTTTCCTCATCTGTATGAATCACTTGCTGTGAAGGAATAAAATAATATTTTTCCTTCTTACATTCCTGAAGACTTCAAAGTAATATACAAATAAGATGGAAAGAGGATATAAGAGCCAGTAGGGGGCAGAAGATGAATGGGATAAACCTGTGCTGATGTGGAATTTTAGAAAACAGCATCATCTTAATATGTATCATGGAAACCTAGGTAAACAAGTTACTCAGTGTAACTTGATGCAGGGGCACACAAAATAGTCTAGTTACTGAGAATGCTTAGTTCTGTGATGAAAGAGTTGAAGTGGAGGCCATGTTTTCATGAGGAATAACTGCGCAGTAATTAGAATAACTCACCAGCTATGGAATGTCCTCTCTACATGCACATAACAATTGTAGGACTTTGACTCCAGAACTATCAACACAGTCAACTGGAAGTCATCCTTCACTCACAGAACAGGCACTAGGAAAAATTCAGAATGCTTTCATTTAAAGGTGGGCAATACCCTTACCCCTTTTACTTGTTCCTAGATTTCCCTCTGCTTATTGTATAAATGTACATCACATCATATGAAGTTTTATGTCATATATGTAATGGCATAATATCTACATTCAAGAAATGAAAAATGTCTATCATATCAGCCACAGTTCTTTTGTAATGGCAGTACCTTAAAATCTACTCATAGTAAAAAATGACACCACCAATTAATGTGTCCATGTGGATGAGAGAAATCTCATAGAATGGGCAACTATTAGCTGCTAAGAGAGGGGAAATCAGTGTTCTCCAGGGATGAACCCTTGATAGGTTACCCAATCCCAGTGGTCAAACATATAATTAGAAAGAGGTCATGAATTTGAGAGGGAGTAGAGGAGGGACATGAGAAGAGTTGGAGGAAGGAAAAGAAAAATAACTTATGTAAATACTGTAGTCATATATGAAATTCTCAAAAACAATCTACATATAACTCCAAGAGCACATACAACCATAATCCTACTCAGCCTGCATATCTGATTATTTACATATTCCAATATCCCCTTTCTCCTGCCTTGGTAATCACCTATCTATTTTCTATATATTCAAGTTGTTTGGGCTTCTACATTTTACTTGTAAAGGAGATTTACATCCAGGGTTTTTCTCTGTATTTTGTCTTTAGTTTGATCCATGTTGTTACAAATAGAGCTTAAATAACCTAAATAACATGTCATGCTGGCTTTTCTGTGTATAAACGTGTATGTGTTTGTGATGTATGTGTATAATTTCTTTATTCAGTGATGTAGATTTAGATTATTTCTATTTCTAGGCTATTTAAGAATAGTTCTTCAGTAAATGGTGTAATTTTCCTTGCAAGTGGCATATTTCACATCCTCTGGAAACATTTTCAGAAGAAAGACTTCTGGGTAGACATTCTATTAATGAATAACAGCCTCTCTGATTATGAAACATATACTGCTCTATTCCATTTTCATGCTATTGGAAGGTGGTAGTTTTAAAACATGTAAAAAAGAAAAATCTTTGGCCATCTTCCTATCAAAAGGTAGTCTAATTCCATTTTTCTTGGGTCAGGGTTGGTATTAGAGACATGTTTCTGTCAATATGTGCGTACAAAGTGTGACTTTATTTAAAGGCTGTTTAGACATGGAAGTGCAGTTTCCAACCCATAAGATGCCCTAGAAATCTTGCCACTACCTTTGGTCACGGCTCAAGTCAAATGAAGCCACACAAGGATGTTCTTCTCGAGAGCTCTAGATAATCCCCTCCCAGTCTAGGTATGAGTGAAATTTCAGATACTAACACCATACCTTCAAGTCCAATGAAGCTGTGTGGAATACAGGCTAGCTAGCTGTACCTGACAAGCCCCTGACAGACCATACGTTTGTAAGAGACTAGATGTGATGATAGGTATTTTAAGCCATGAAGTTTTGATGCTTGCTCTTTTTAAAAATAAATAATAGATAACTCAAACATAGGATAACGGTATTTAGGAATATGGCAGAGGAACTTAGAGATAAATGACCTGGCTGTTAAATTAATGCTTCTGTAGATTTCTCTGGACATGGGTCCACTAACCCTGTTCTAACACAGATCAAAGGATTTTCAAGCTATACTATCCTCAGTCCCCAACACCATGTGCCATGAACACCACTGCATAAGACCATGTCTTGGAAACAGATGAAGGCTTCTTATCTACTGGTGCTGTCACCACCAACAGAAAGAATGCCCACTGGCAGATATTTATAAACATTCTCATAGGCAGCGAGTCTTCAAATGTGAGCCTTTTATGTCCTAGACATTCTAGTTCACAAACACAAAATTGTGAGTCTGGCTTTATGAAACTACATAGAGACCTTACCCAGCTACATGCTTGGAGGAAGAGTCTTCTCCAGGCAAAGGACAGAAAATGGCTGGACTGCAGCCAGCCTGCAGGGGCACGGGAGACTAGAGCTTCTTCAGGCTGAGAAGATCAATGGGACTGTTGTATGTGGAGACTTGGGTATCTCAATAAATATTTGTTAAAGAAATAAAAAAAAATTGTAACACAAGATTATTCTATGTACCAGAGTTTGGATATAAACTAGACATCCCAATGGAGTGTCTAGTGTAATTAGACTGTTCTCATCCCTTAGCATCTAATCTTTGTCACCTATCAGCTGAAAGGGATGATACTGGATAAACTTGACACCAGCCATTTTGGCCATGATAGAGCAAATCTCTTTTGATCAACTTCTATTCATCTTCTTGGTGAAATAAGAGGCTGCCTCTTAAATAAAACCATGTAACAGAACACATGCTGTACCTGACCCTGGATATGAGACTGGCAACAGTTCATGAATCGTACTCATATGGAGCTTATTGAGGACACTGCATGCCAAGTGAGCCACAGTAGGGTGGCTCTCAGGAATAGCGTGCACTAATATGGGCTGAAGTTTTTAGAATCTAGAGGATGATATTGCCTATTTTAACTTCACTGGCATATAGAGGAGAAACATTTTTGGCTGAAGACAGGGCTGAGTGCAACTGTTTGTCACACAAACAGAGGAAGCTGCCCAGAGGGGAGCTTTTCCTTTGAATGGTGGGTATATCTGACAAGAACAAGGGAAATAATATCTAGAATCCTGAGGCTCTGAGAGGATAAAAAATGTCAAGGCTACACTTGAATTCTTGAGACTACAATAAACCCCTTCACTTCTTTTTAGTTTAGACACCTGTAAATCAAAACTGGGCATGGATGCTCTCCTGAGCATTTAATTCTCGTATGTGAAGCCAGACAAATTGGGAGTATTTGGTGATTTTCAGAGATACTTGCTTTCCTGATTCTCTGTGAAGAGAGCTCTTTTTGTTGTTGCTTTGTTGTTGTTAATATTAGAGATAGCTCAAAAATTTCAGGGTAATCTCTAGGGAGCCTCTCAAAATCTGAGCATGATATTGAGATATTTAATTTTAGGCAGTGATAAGAGGAGCTGTTACATTTAGTTCAGAAGTCACCTGGGAATTAGCAGGGAGAATATCTAGAGAGAGAAAGACAAGAAAATGAAGGCTATTTTTTTTAAGTACTGGGAGAGGGATGGCCAGCGTGTGTGTGAAGATCAGAGGACAGTTTTCAGAATCTGTCCTTTCCTTCCACCACATAGATGTTACATATAGAACTCCAGTTACCTGACATGGCAGCCAGTGCCTTACCCCACTGAGTCATTTCACAAGCTAAGAAATGCTACTTATAAACCTTAAAGAAAATACTCTTTTAAATTAAATGAATCTTTCTAAAATAAAAACCTCAGCAAGGTTCAAGAGGTATTTATACCCCTTTCCAATTGGAGAAAATCACTATCTTAGACAGTAAGGGATTTATGACCTTCATTAGATTGTGCAAATAGGGAAAACAAAAGAGTAAAAGGCACCTTCACTGCTTAATGTAAAACAAAAGTGCAAAAATGCATTTGCCTGTCACTTCCACAACCAAAAGTGCACTTCAATGAAAATCATAAGTTTAACTTCACAAGTCTCTGATTGTTTTAAAGTAAAATTATTTTCATTTAAGGAAGAGTTTAGCTGGTTTCAATAAGTGGTCTTAACAACATATCAATCTACATGCATGAGAAGCATTATGGGTTAGGCGACCATAATTTTCCCCCCAAGGGAAAAAACTAAAAGTGGAAAATATGCCTCTTTTAAAAGTTCTATCTTTGATTCTTGAAAGTCAGTATAAATGGAAAGAATATATGAACTACCTGTGCGTAAGAATATGTGTTCTTAGCCATTAGCATTTCCTTTCAACAGGCCTATGCTCATTTTGAATTCAATGGTCTCTCGTTTTTTGCAGAAACTGACAAAATCTTATTTCAGCATTTGCCTTCAGTGTCCATTGGACCTCCTTTGAACCCAGCTGACGAATTTACTCAATACCAAATAGCAGACAAGACTGCCACAGTGTTTTTCGGGGACTCTACCTCTATGAAATTTCCTCGACAGGGTAATACTCTTGGCATTCCTCACAACTACCAGACATGGGCATGAATGCACAGTAAAAATGAAAAAAACCAAAACCAAAACCAAAACAGGCTATTGTTCATCTAAGAATGTGTATAGGAAAAGGCCTGAGCAACGCGTGGGCAAAGAAATAGAGTGAGACTGTTGGATTGTGCTGTGGATTCACTTCTGCCCTCCCAAAGCAAAATGTTAATGTCAGTATTTCCATGATAAGAATGTAACTCCAGGAAAAGACTTTACAGAAGCAATCATGTTAAAACGCTATCATTAATGCCTTCACCCAGTAAGAACAGTAGGCCTTATGAAAGGCAAATTGGGACAAAGACCTGCAAAGAGAGTGATCTGTGTGGACAAACACATAGGATCCCACGTGAAGATGAAGAGAGAGGCTGCAGTGGCATATGTATAAACCAAGTAATGCTGAGGTCTGCAGTATCCACTAAACCTGGGAGACAGGGAAGTATAGATTCTCCCCTACAGCCCTCAAAGGGAAGCGATCCTGTAAACCTTGATTTTAAACTTAAGGATTTTAGAGATGAGAAAATAGTTTTTGTCTAAGCTGCTCAATTTGTCGTATTTTGATAGAGCAGACTAGGAAATTAATACAGACTGATTACTTTTACTTCAAACTATAAGTTTACTCTTATTATTACTTTCATCAAAGTCCAAGAGATGGAAAATTTCACGGAGTTTCTGCTTACCAATATTTTCTATACATATTAAAATAAAATCAGGGCTATGCCAATATGTAGTTGCTAAGGATTATGTACGACATTGTATACAACTTTTCATATCCCTCTTTTATTCTTTTAAACATTTCTTTCTGAGTACTTGGGGGAATGGTTTTGTGTCACAGAAATAGGACATTTGAGGTGGAATTTACCACATACATTGAAACATTTATATGTATGTACACATATACATGCTATATCTTAGCTAATTAAATATTGCAGACTAACGTGTTCATCGGCCAAATTATAAATATTACTTCTTAGGCCAAATAAATGAGACTGTCACGTTTTTTAGATTAAATATTAGCTACTTTTGTGTAATGCACTCTGTACGCAAGTGAACGATATAGGCAACAAACGAGACAGTGTGAGTAACAAGCCTTAGGCAGCTCACACAGTGTGAGAGCTTGGCATATGGTCATTCTCTTACACTTGACTCATTAATATACTCACAGTAACAGTTACCAATGAGTATCACTTAGTATTTACTGGTGACAATATTAAGTTTCCAGTTGCTAACACAGAATGAACTTAGACTCACAAAAGCAGTCATTAGGCTGCAACGATTAAGTAATAGATATAAAACACTCAGAGTAGCGACTGAACCAACGACAGAGAATCCCCTGTGCTGCCAGTCACCCAGCATTTCGGTCCTTCCTCCAGCTAACACCAAGAAAAAACGCTTCCTCCTAACCAGCAGCCAGCCACTGATCCGCTTGCGCGCTCCCGCCTCCACTGCACACACGGTTGCCGGAAGCAGTTTCCCAGTTCCCTATTGGCCCATCACAGGATCAGTCAACACAGCCCATCCTGTGAGTCCCGCCCACATCTGCCACACACACACACGCACACACACACGCACGCACACACGCACGCACACACGCACGCTCACACGCTCGCTCACACGCTCGCTCACACGCTCGCTCACATCCGGAGGAAGTTCAACTAAACCCGGCTCCCCAAGGCCTGCTAACGCGCCTGCGCGGGAGGGCGTGCCCCGGAAGCAGTTCTTTGGCCTGTGACACGTAGCAACAGAGCTACGGCAGGGTCTGGAGTTGAGTTTGGGGGGTGGGTTACTAGGGGCCTCTGGAGCCTCAGCCGCTGCTGCCGGATCGTTTGGTGAGTGTCCTGGGCCCGTGTTCCCCTTTTGGCTTCTGGGAGCAGTTATCCGGTTACCTGGTCTGTCTGCGCGGGCTGTGTTCTTTTCCCCAAACCCCCCACGCCCACTCAAAACCCTGTGCGCGGCGCGTCCCCTATTTCATATCTAGGTGAAGCGGCGCCTCCACGAGACCTCGCCCCCACCTCAGGTCTGTCAGCTCCCCAGTGACCGAGGGTCTTCCCGCACCTCAACTCTCCCCCACCCCCACCCCAAGACTCCCTCCAGATGCTGATTCCGGTTACAGAAATGCGTCCCGTCTTCCGAGGGTGTTAGCTTAAGCAAAGGCCCGCGAACAAATCAAGTAGGACCTTGGGCGTAAACGGTGTTTGCCATCTCTCTTCTGTTGCAGATCATTTGCAATGTCAGGCTTTGATAACTTAAACAGCGGTTTCTACCAGACAAGTTACAGCATCGACGAGCAATCCCAGCAGTCCTATGACTATGGAGGAAGTGGAGGACCCTACAGCAAGTAACTTTTCAACTTTGGCAACCTACTCAGTCTATAATTCACAGACAGATGTATTCAGTATTCCCAGTTTTGCCCTTAAAAAAATGAATATGTGAACCTGTTCCTATTGAGGAACGTGATTTATTGTCACTTTTCTTGGTCTAAAGAGATATGACATCTAGTTTGAGTTTGAAGGAGTGACCTTGTTTATGATTTATTTTTCTGAAAAAAAAAAAAAAAAAACTAGTGTGCCAAAGAAGGTTAAGTAAGTATCTTGTTTAGATAATATTTACAAATGGTCTGGATCTGGTACCTAAGGGTTCAGGGACCTAAGGCTGTTTATTCACTGAAAATTAAAGTTTTTTGATAGTCTATTTGGTAGGTAAGTCAGTCTGACTTTCAAACTTTATCAGTAGATATTTAAAGAGCTTAATGACACGGTGTCATTAAGTGTAAGCTCTCCATTATGAGTCATTGGTGACTTCGATATGGCTGTTGATAATCACTTTTATTACTCGGCATACTGAAGTATGAAGGTTGGTACTAGAGAAGTTACCAGTTTCAGGTTGAAGAAGAGAGTTCAAAGACTTTAGGCTCTGAACAGTTAAAAATACGATCATCTATAATATCTGATAGTTGGGAAACTTGGAAAGTTTTCAACCAGTCTCTTTTAGACATTATATCTTTAGTCTTTTATAATGATGAGATAAATCTTACTGGTCTCCCTCTTGAATGAAGGAGTTTCTTGTGCTTAACCCTTTTTCAGATGGTCTTGTGTCTTTCTGAGAATCTTACAGAAATGATGGGCCTGTTTTCCAGAATGTATGAATACATTCATACATACTCATATAAATGTGCACATAACTTCATACAGTTTATGTTTCATTAGTGTATGTCTGTAGATCTTTAATTCAAATTTCATGAAGGCTGTTCTGGGATGAGAGCAAAGGAGAGCTATGAATCCAATCAATCTGTGACATGAAGGCACTACTAGAATGTGTTTACAAATAGTATGTGTAAATGAATGTGCCAAAGTTTTTTCAGCACAAAAGAAAATTAAGGCTATCTTTGTTATAACACATAGATTATTTAAATTCAATTAATTTGAGGCATATATATGTATACATATATATACACATACACATATATACCTTCTAACTTGAATGTATATATGTGAATGAAAATGCTGAATGAAAGAAGTATATGAAAATACCCTCCCTGAATTAGTTTTTTTTCTGTTAGATTCTCAGCTATATACCAATGACTGTATTTCTTCTGAATCAGTTAATTGGCAGAATTAGAAAAATCATTCAGACAAATTTCCTTTCATTTGTCAAAATACATATTTTAGTGGCATTTTTGTGTTCTTGAGAGCAAATAAATATTAAGTTTGATCAGAATCCATCAGGAAAATCCCTAAATATCAGAACTTTCAAGAGCCTAACACTATATGTCAGGTGACAAAATTTTTGATCAAATAATCTTTTTATCTTTGGACTGATAAGAAGTTTTCCATTTAGAATGTAATTTCCCAGGATAATCTCTTTCCAATTTTGAATCCCGATCATATTTTTGTGACTTAGGTGTGGGACTTGTCCTCTCATTACCCCAACAATTATCTGATTTTGCTTTTCCACATAGCAGTTATGTGCAAACCCTGTTGCTGAGTATTTGCCTGCTTCCATTCTAACCAACTCATATGTCAGTAAGCATTGCTGCATACTGCATAGTGGAGGTATTTTACATATCTACAACTGTCAGCTAGCACATACAGGCTTATGAGTTATGCATGAGAAAACAAAAGGCAAAAAAGAGAGAGAGCTGTTGTGTTTTTACCTTTAACTTACCTGATAATATTTATGAAACCTTTTTATGCCTGTAAGTAGACAACCTGTGTTGAGGTTTTATCTTTGCTTTTGATACACAGAGCTTCTGACAGTGTTGATTTATCATATGCTACTTGCCTGCTATGAAAGCATTGCTCTAAAAAATCATGCATGCCACAACCCAGTTTGGTTTGCAACTAGCAATGACTCAGATTTTCAGAACAGGTCGTAGCAGGACAGGGAAATAGTGAAATCCTATAATGTTGTCTTTCTCACACTACATTTGAAAGATGGGATGACAGTCGCACCTTTGAAGTTGTTGTTGCTTACAGTGCCTCTGCTTTGTATACAGTGGTACTCACTGTGAGCCCCAGACTCTACAGGATTTTTAAGATAGTTTTTAGAAATCTTCTGAATTCTGAAATAGTTTTTTTTTAAACAATATTAAAGCATTCTGTACCTTTCAAGTATGTTAACATTTGCACTTATGTTGCAAAAATAATGTTTGTGAAACTTCTGGTACCTAAGTCTGAATCAAGGAACTCATGTATTTGTTGTCTCCATGTACTTGGGAAGGTGGAGTAAGGCAGTTTTACTTACAGATTCCCCCAGAGAAGCAAGAAGAATTGTGACTGTTATTCAGTCTCGAGTCTTTCATGCACATCTCTTTAATATTCTTCCGTGGAAGAGAAGTGTTATCTCTTCAGTATGGAGATAACACTTCTCTTCCATACTGAGATTTTACTGTCTCTAGGAAGATACACACACTTAAGTTGCTAGCTGAGCCACTTTTTTTCATGGAGACCATATTTATTTGAAACAACGCACCGCTGTGGTTAGTCAGAATTCAATATTTTACAAATAATTTTTCAAAAATTACTTAGCAAACCTGTTATTGCAAGGAAAACACTGGTATTTGTCACCAGTGGTCAGTTTCAGGTTTTCAGACAAAAACACAAAAATGTTTTTGGAAAACATGTTCATTATCAGTAACTTCCTAGCAATCAAACATTTTTTTCCTGATGAAATTAGGGACAATTTTAACAAGTGTGATCTTCTAATGTTTAAAATAGAATAGATCAATATTTGAAAGATACATATAGAACATATTTTTAAATAGCAATAATGTTAAAAATTATATGTAAAAAACACAACCCATTTAAAGTGCAAGACAGATCAATATATTTTAATGTAACTAGGGCATAAAAAGTTCATTGATTCTGTTTCAAGCTTATGTTATAAATAGAATTTTACAAAACTACCATTTTATTTTGACTCTCTGTAGCATTAGAAATATTCTTGGTCAGGTGTGTTGGTGCCCACCTGTAGCCCCAGCACTTAAGAAGCAGGCTGATCTCTGAGTTCAAAGTGCCTGGTCTACATAGTAAGCGCCAGATCAGCCAGAGCTACAAAGGGATATTGTCTCATATTTTTGGTTTTTTTTTTTCTTCTACAAGAACAAAAGGATGTTGTAGTATAGTACTCAGTTTCCAACCATATTTAGTCTGCAACACTAGATTTTCTTCAGCTAATTTAACTAAAACAGTAAATCACAGCACACTGAGTGCAAGAGTAGATTAAAGAAGCAAACTTTGTCATAGAGTATGTGTTTCATGCTTCTATAAATGAATTAATATTTTATGTATCTAATTTCCTTGATGGTAAATATCAATAGTTAATAACTCTTAAAATATTTTGGATTTCCAGTAGATTTTAAGATTATAAAGGGGCTCTAAACCTAAAGCATGTTACTATTTTTTTTTTCTTTTTTCAAGACAGGGTTTCTCTGTGTAACATTATTGACTGTCCTGGAACTCACTTTGTAGACCAGGCTGACTTCAAACTCACAGAGGTCTGCCTGCCTCTGCCTCCCGAGCACTGGAATTAAAGGTGTGCACCACCACTCCTGACTCAAGCATTTTAGACTATTAGCTCTACTATTCTCTCTGGTTTTCTTTTGTATCCCTCCTTTTCTCCCTCTCCTTGCATTCCCCTCAAGAATAAGCTGTCTATTTAGTCAGCTTGTAGAAACCTTTGTATGGAGAAACCTTGTGATGTCTTGGACTCTGATAAATGCTAACAGATCAACACAGCCACATATTATCCTAAATCAGGAAGAGAACTTTATCCTTGCTCAGCTAGCTAATCCTGATAAAGGTTGTTCTTGGGTAAGTGGGTGTGCACATAAGAAATCAGCATGTGTATGTTCCAGAAAAGCTGGGAATCTGCAGGTAAAGAACTCAATTTTGAAGCAGTCTGTGTCATTAAGAATTGATGACCACTGGAGTTAAGTAACCTAGTTTTAAATCCCGGCACCACAGTGGCAAATTATTTTAATCTAAATTTCAGTTTACATATCTTTATAGTGAGGGCCATAGTAGACCTATTTCATGAGATTGTAGTTAGTAATAGACAAGTCACATTAAACATTTACAGAATAGTTCTTCGCACATAATAGCATTGAAATGGGATGTTTTGGGCATTTTCAGTAACTCGTTTTAGAGTTAGCCAATTGATTTTTAAATTTTAATATTTTTATTCTTTGAAAGTTTTGTTATATTCATACAACCTGTATTGATCATATCAATTCATCACTACCAGCTCTTTGTGCCTTCTGCTCATCTCCCTCCCAACTTTATGCCCTCGTTTTTTTATGGTTATTAATAGCATCCTGAGTCTAATTAGTAATGTCTATGCACATGGGTTTGTGGCCATCTACTGGGGCATGAGCAGCTTACGGGGTGGGGGGGAGCCCTTCCCTGAGCAGCTATCAGCTGCCAGTAGCTTTCCTATAAGGGTGGGGCCTTAGGCGCCCCTCCCTCAGCCATGGTAGATTTTGGGCTGGCTTGATCTTGTACAGGCTTGTTAAGGTAACCACAGCTACTGCCAGATTTTGTGTGCAACAGCTAGGTCACATCCAGAAGTTAGCATTTCACAGCCCTCTTCCCATTCCCTGGCTCTTACATCTTTCTGTCCCTACTTTTGTGAAGTTCTTTGAGCCTCGAATGGTAAGAGATTGATATAGGTAGGAGATCCACAGCTGAGCTTTCTGTGTTATTTATACTTGGTACTTTGACTAGTTTTACAATTAAAATCTCTGAAAGGACTTTGGATATCTGAACATTTACTATTGCTTTAAATGTTTTAAATTGAGGAAATCAGTTTAAAATTAGTTTTATTTTTTTAAAATCTCAATATTAATAGCTTTCATTGGAAGGGATAGGGGTAGAGGGTGGGAGGGTGGGACTGGGAGGGGTGGAAACAGGACACTGTGATGGAGATGTAACCTGAAGTAATAAGTAAATATTAAAAAAAGATTATTAAAAAATAATTTTAAAAAATCTTTAAAATATTTTAATTTCATACTACTTACTTTATAATAAGATTAGTCTGCTGAAACGGTAGACATATGGTGAGACAGGTATTTACAGACAGGGCTTCAATGAATTCTTTCCCTCTTGGTGACTTAAATAGCCACAGTAAAGTGTTCTTCCTGAATACTTGGGATTTGGTGTAAATCCAGTGAGGCAATAAGTGTGCAGTCACTTTGAAAACTTTAAAGCAAGTTCAAACACAAGATGGTCTAAGAACATTTTGTTCCTATTCAGGAAGCTTTCACAAAGAACAGGCTTGAATTTCTTTTCCCCTCATTTTGAAATTGATGTTTCTTACTAAGATCTTCTCATTTGCAAATTGTACTATACTATGATGTGTACAAAAAAATAATGATTCCATGAGCATTCAAATTATTGAAAATATAGTCAAGTCTATCATCCCAAAGCTTCATTTATCATCTGTAGCATACATTTATTTCAGAATATATTGTAACATTCTTTCAGTGTCATGAGGGGAAGAAAACAGTCCTGACTTAAGTTTTTATTTGATCTCCTGGTGTTTAAAAGTGTGATAGTTAATCTGCTTGTGTGCTGTCATATAAATGCTGGCAGCAACAGGAGAATTCTCTAAGAATATCCTTCGCACTGTAGGTTGTCAGCCGTCAGTCATGGCTTCAGCACCATTTCTTTGTGGACATCCTAGAAAGAGGTTTGGATGTAACTAAGGATTCTTTAGCTGTCAAGGATAATAACAGCAACAACAGCAAAAGGAATCTAGAAATACCAACTATCAGTTGGTTGAAATACTGAGAATAAAATTTAACATTGCTTTGATCTGCAGGCAGTATGCTGGCTATGACTACTCGCAGCAAGGCCGATTTGTCCCTCCAGACATGATGCAGCCCCAGCAGACATACACTGGGCAGATTTACCAGCCAACTCAGGCCTATCCTTCAGCTACCCCTCAGCCATTCTATGGAGACAGCTTTGAGGAGGAGCCACCTTTGTTAGAAGGTAGGATGGAATGGTATAGCTAAAGACCCCATCTGAAAATCATGAGGCTAGAAATATTTTCCATTTTCAAGTAGTTTGGATTTTACAATATCTTTACAGACTTCATTAGTTTAGCATCTTTAATTGGAAATTCTGAAATGCTACCCACCCCCTTTGATTTTCCCTGAGACAGGATCTTGCTGTGAAACTCAGGCTGGCCTCAAACTTGCAGCAGTCTTCCTGCCTCAGCCTTAGAAATGCTAGGATTCTAGGTGTGAGCCATCATACTTAGCTTAAAACATTTCAAATGTTCTATTGGTGTTAAAAACTTATAATTTCAGATCATTTTAGATTTTGGATTTTGAGACTACAGGTGCTCAGCATATTCTCTGGTCACCAGCTGGTTAGTGAAAACAAATCCTAAATTGGAGATGATATCCTTTCTTATGAAAGAACAGTAAGTAGCCTTTAGTCAGGAACTTATTTAGAAGAGAGTTTATATTGGGCCAGAAGGGAACATTTGTGTGAGCAAGTAATATATAAATATGACAGTTGACATCTACTTTTATTTCAGATTATTAATTAAATTCTGCCTATGGAAGATGTGAAAGCAAATAGCGTGCTATTTGTAGTTCTATGTGGAAATAAGTTACCAGAACTGTTGATTTTATAAAAATATGGTGGTTCTCAAATTATATTCCAGAAATCAGAAATTCATAAAGCCACAGTACATGTAATTTCATAGGGGACATGGGTATTCCTGAAGCCCCAGGTAAAGAATCCGTTTTTGTTAGCCATATTATCCATGTCCACATGTTCTTTTACTGTGAGTCTGAGATCCTGGTGGGTCTGTTTTATGATCTCCATATCCTTTCTAGCACAGAGGCTAGGCATCAACACAAGTCCAGCCTGTGAAATGGTACGGAGGCCTTAGTAAAATACCAGTGACCATTTCTCAGCCCTGTTGTTCCGGTGTGTTTAGTTTTATGTCCTGTTCAGGCATTGATTCTGGAAAACATCACAAATCCTTAAGTTTGTAAGAAGAGTATGTATTGCTGAAAGCTATTTTTAAAATGGAAGGAATAGCTATGTGTCTCTCAAACTGTGGCATAATGGGCACTCAAATGTAATTTTAGGTAAATTTACATAAACTGCTACAGGCATATCACAGATTCTAACTGACTTCCTTATTTTCTTATTAGAGTTGGGTATCAATTTTGACCACATCTGGCAAAAAACACTAACGGTGCTACACCCTCTGAGAGCAGCTGATGGCAGCATCATGAACGAGACCGACTTGGCAGGGCCAGTGGTGTTTTGCCTTGCCTTTGGGGCCACACTGTTACTGGTAAGGTTGTCAGCTGTTGGATAAGATGAAAGAAGAATTTTAAATATTCTATCAGAGACATTTGGGTCTTAATATATATTGAATTTCCTGAATTTATACTTATTCCTTACTTCTCTATCAATAAGTATTAGACAACATGTATAAAAATGTTCTTCTTTAGCTAGATGTAGGAGACAAAGCACAGCTATAATCAGAGCCTTGGGAGACTGGAGCAGGAAAATTGTGAATTCTAGGTCAGTCTGGGCTACATATTGAGGCACTGTTCTGAAAGAAAAAATATATATATATATACACACACACACACATATACATATCTTATAAGAAGTAGTCCAATTTATTAGGGAAAAATAAAAGAAAATGAACATCAGAGTTTCTTAATTTTAAGAAGTTGATAATATTTTTTACTGTGTTGCACTTTAAAAGTAATAGAGATAATGGTTTTCATTACTCAGTCTTGTCCCACTTTTGTTATGTAGCTGTGATAAAATACCCATAGGAGATGGGGTTGGGGATCTTAAAGGAGAAATGGTTATGTTAGTGCAATTCCCAATTACAGTCCACCCATCACTGACTGGATGTCAAGATGTCAGAACTTCACATAGTGTATTACATCCACAGTCAGAGCAGACAGAAATGAATGCAGTCATGCCTGTCACTCAGCTCACCTTTTCTATACAGTTCAGAACATAAACTCAGGGAATGGTGTAAACCTTCTTCAAATACAGTCTTCTTCCACATCAGCGTATTCAAGACAGTCCCCCAAAAGCATGTCCACCGGCTAGCCTCATCTAGACAGCCCCCCACAAGCATGTCCACAGGCTAGCCTCATCTGGACAGTCCCTCACAAGCATTTCCACAGGCCAACCTGATCTAGACAGTAGCTTATTGAGACTCTTCCTAGGTAATTCTAGATTTGTCAAATTGAAAATTAACTATCACAAATGTCTAGCCCTTGGTCATTGGATGGGTTTCTTGTAGATTTTAACTTCTAATGAATTAAAATATTAAAGAAGACAAGTTTAGTCTCTACCTCCTCGTTCTCCAGGAATATGAATGTATATCGAAATAAAAAGTTGCTGTTTTTTTTCTTTCAATCAGAATTACAAGAGATAATATAATCTGTAGCCAGAAGACTTGGGCTTGCTCACACACTCCCACTTGGCCTTGACCTGGCAGTTTACTCCTTCAGATCCCTCTGATGGATAATAGCTCTGTGCTGCCCACCTAGCCAACAGAACTGTTTTGATGTGCCACCATACTCAGCTTGTTTTGAAGAAAAAACAGAGATAACTGAGCATGTATTCTTAGACCTGTAATCTCAGCATTTGGGAGACTGAGCAGGTGGATTGCTCTGACTTTGGGTTAGAGTGATCCCGTTGTGTCAAAAGAAAAGCAAACCAGGGCAGGCTATTCGAGAAAACTTTGCACAACTAAGAGCACTTATTATTTATTGCTCATTAATTCACTCTTTAGTGAACTGTGCTTCTTCAAACTGCCACAGCCTATATAGGATATTTACAAGTAAACAGTCCAGCAAATGCCTCATTTTTTCATTTGCCACCATCTGTAGAGACATTTTCATGATTTAGTCTTATATAACAATGGTCTCACCTTTTGCAATCCCTTTTTTGGGATTTCTCTGCAGACTTGTTTTCATGAGTGTTTTTTTCGTGTGGGTTGACTTGGGAGGTCATAATTTCGCTCATGGTTGCTGTCTGAAAACCATTCAATGTTTTTTGTTTGTTTGTTTTTTGATTTTTTTTTGTTTGTTTTTTTTCCTTTTTTAAGACAAGATCTCACCTGTGTAACCATCCCTGTTCTGGAACTCTATGTAGATCAGGTTGGCCTTGAACTCAGAGGTCTGCCTGTCTCTGCATCCAGAGTGCTTGGATTAAAGGTTTTTGCCTCTTTGTCCAGCTAATCCTTTTATAAGAGCAGAAATTTCAAAGTGTGTGCTTTTGTTTTTAATCAGAGGACTGATTAGATAGAATTTGGAAAAATAATGTAAAGAAAAAAACTTCCTTTCCACCATTTTCACCTGATTTTCGCACCCTCTTCCCTGGGTCCTGGCCTCCTCCCACTTTTTCTGAACTGTTTCTCCCTTTATTTGTTCAGTTGTGTATCAAGCTCAAATGCTACCAAGAAATACAATAGAATATCTGTGTTGGGGTGTGGTACTATCAAAGTTAAGAGTTTGAAGTCATGGTCTGCACAGATTCAAGTAAGACTAAGACAGGGTCCTAGTGCTGGGGGAGAAGTGGATATGGGCTTCCATTCCTAACGGAGAAGCTGTCTGCAATTAGTACCCACTTGCTTAGTTTTTTTCTAGTCTTTTCCATTGGAATCTCATGGGATGTATTAACTACACTTCAGGGTATGGCCCATGCCCAGGAGTAGATGGCTAACACAAAACCACAAAAGGAACTCAAAAGATATTTTATAGATTTTGTAGACATTTTTTTTTTGTCTTCCTGGTCTTTTGCTTAGATATTTTGGTTTCCAATTTTGTTGTTTTGTAGGTTTATATATATGTATGTGTTATATATATTTGTTTCTGTTTGTTTGTTTAAAATAAATTTATTTTTTTGTTGCTTCAGGTTACATCTCCATCATTTGTCCTCTTTCCCCCATTCTCAGCCCCGCTCTCCCACCCTCTACCCCCTAACCCTTCCATCCCACTCCTCTGGAGTGGAGTGTCCTTACATAGCAGTCCCTCCTCCCAGTTCAGAAGTCATATGAGGGCTAAGAGCCTCCTCATACACTGGAGGCCTACAGGGCCATACCACCAGTTAAAAGTGTCTAATTGCCAGGGAGAGAAAACTAAAAAACAAACAAACAAAAAGTCTATGTCCATGTTCCCTTTGGTGCGTTGGTTTTAGTATAGATATCCTATACTATATAGCTAAAATCCAACTATAAGTGAATAGATGCCATGTGCATCCTTTTGAGTCTGGGTTAGCTCACTCAGGATGAGCTTCTCTAGTTCCATCCATTTGGCTGCAGATTTCTGATTGTTTCTGATAGCTGAGTAATATTCCATTATGTAGATGTACCACAGTTTTTTAATCCAAGCAGCCTTATTTGTAATAGCTAGAAACTGGAAACAATCCTGTTTGTTTGTTTTAAATTTTTTTTTTTTTAAAGGACATGGGAGTTGTATGGATAGGGAGATGGGGAAGATCTTCGATTGGGAGAGAGAAAAAAGTGTGATCAGAATATATTCTAGAAAGTGATTTTTTTTTTTAATTAAAAAGAGTGTGAAACCTGTCTGCTTTGTCTTCTTGCAATGTACCTCTATAGATTTTGATGATTATGAATTGAGTACTTAGGCATGTGTCATTTAATGTGAAGTAAGTCCCAATTGACAGTTTCTCCTCTTTAATCTGTTTTCTTCTCTTTTCCCATAGGCTGGCAAAATCCAGTTTGGCTATGTATATGGGATCAGTGCAATTGGATGTTTAGGAATGTTTTGTTTGTTAAATTTAATGAGCATGACAGGTGTCTCATTTGGTTGTGTGGCTAGTGTCCTGGGGTATTGTCTTCTTCCCATGATCCTGCTGTCCAGCTTTGCAGTGGTATTTTCTTTACAGTAAGTACTGATCTTAAACTCAGATTTAGTTGGCCAGATCTGTGTGGTAGGATTTACTTTACCTTCAGTTTGAGATAGAGCCCTGATCCAGAACACATCTGTTGTGCCTCATGTAGATTTGAACTATGCTGTGTGCATTTTGGGTTATAAACAATGGAAGTGAAAATGCGATCTGAAGTCTTCTATACAGTCACTTTCACCTCAGATCAGAGTTTTACTAGTTTTGTATTTACTGATCCATAGCAATAATGAAGTGAAGAGTTGTGATTATTAAATAATACATGGAATAGTTCAGTTCATTCATGTTAAAATTAAGTTTAGCCTCCTTGATAGTCTGGTTGTATCCATCTGAAGCAGTAGAGCTTTAACATGATTAGTAGGAACATATGTAGTGGTGAACAGGAATGTTAAAGAGAGGCCCTGAAAGCTATTAAGCATCACACCCATGCAAAGCAAGACCCTTCAGCCCAGGTAGCCAAGTCAAGTGCCAATTGTGCCAAAACTGAGAGACAGCTTAAAGAAGCGAAATCAGTATACTGTTTACGTGAAGTGATTGAGCATTCTTGAACTCACTGTGCAAGCATTTGACAAAATAGTCATGTTTACATGAAATGATGAACATTCTTGAACTCACTGTGCAAGTATCTTGCCTATGTCTGTATGTGGATTTACAAATGTCTTGAGGCTTATCTATTACTCTCCAAATGTGCTAAGCCCTACAGCTTCCACAGTTGCATAATCTAGTACAGGACTGCATTTGTGCTCTTCTGCAAAACAGTGTGTTAAAAAATGTTGCCTTAGAATAGTGCATAGTTTTGGTTTAGTTTGGTTTTTAATATCTATTCTTTTTTTATATTTCCCTTTTTTTCCTGCTGCAGAGGAATGATAGGAATTCTTCTCACTGCCACGATTATTGGATGGTGTAGTTTTTCTGCTTCCAAAATTTTTATTTCTGCATTAGCCATGGATGGACAACAACTTCTAGTGGCATATCCTTGTGCTTTGTTGTATGGAGTCTTTGCCCTGATTTCCGTCTTTTGAACTGATTTTGTCTGGGATATGGATATCACTGGGCCGAATTCACAAAAAAGACCCTGGACTCTTAAAATTGGACCAGCAACTACTGCACACAGCTCTTGTCGCTTCCCAGTAGCCTGGAAGTAGACAAGTCTCTTGTCCATTTATGCGGGATAGTTGGACACTTTGCGGAGTCACCTGAGTCATCTAGCTTTGAGTGTTTGTGTTTATACAGCTAAGAAGGACGGTTTCTTTCCTGATCCTACAGCCTTTGACAAACCTCTTTTCTTTGTAAACTCTATTAGAATGTTTTTGATAGATTTTTACCTACTGGGAAACCAAACACAAAGCTGATAATCTTTCTCAGAAACAACCAGTTATAGTAAAGAAGAAACAAGTCTTACTGCAGAAGTACTTTTTTGAAGGAATTAGGAAAGAAAATAGTTGCTGTATCCTCAAGTTAAGTGCACTGAAGTAAAGCTGAACAAAACAGAATCCCAATACAGAGCTTTTTGAGTTTGCATCTCAAACATTTGACATTCCTGTATTGTCTCATGAAATCTGTGCTGAAATTCAGAGATACAAGCAATTCACAATCTACCTTATTGTAGAGATGAAACGTGAACAGCTATTTAGACATTACTTATTAACTAAATCTGGACTGGCCACATAAATGCTTAGTTCTGTCTCCATTTGTCCCAGGAAAAAGAAATCACTAACTTTTTTTTTTGAGAAAAAAATATTTAAAATTTCACAATTTCAGTATTCAAGTTATCAATGTATAGTGCATTTGATGCTTATTAAATTTTTCCCAATTAACTCTGCTGTTGAATTTACTTTCTCTAAACTACTGTTCTCAGTCTTGTTTTCATTAGGGTTTGATTTTGGTTCCTGATTTAAACCCAGTTTTAAAAATAGAAGTAACCTACTGTAGAATCAGTCAAAGATGAAGTGAGAAACAGTTTACTTTGAATGACAGTGTTATTTCCTGATTTTAAATTCACTTGGTTTTTATCATTATGCCATTTGGTGAGAGACTCTGTAGGAAAATGTTGTATATCTTAGTGTGGATTCCTGGCTTTTAAAATATCTCAAATTCTAGAAAATACTTAGTAATAGTTGTGAACAAGAATGGGATGGAAAGTAAAGTCTGACCTTTTTATAAGAGGAGACCAGCAGGCAAAAGAAAAACATTAAATTAGTATGTTAATGCTATTTTTTTAGAGTAAAATTTCAAGTCGAGAAGGAGCATCACACACGATTTTCTTTTATTCTTGGTATTCTGGGTTTACATACTGACGGTAAGTTTCAGGCTACACTTTTATACTTAATAAATTGCTTTTGAAGCATGTGTCCAGTTTTTGCTAGTACCTTCCTCCTTCTGTGGTTGGTTTGTTTGATTTTGGAGAATGAAGGTTGAGGCAGATCTCATGCAGCCAGACCAGGCCGGCTCTGATTTCCTAACACTGTCTTTTTCAGCTCATTGTATGTAGTTCTTATTGAGGCAAATGTGTGAATGCTGTCTGTTAATCCATGGTTCTTTCCGTGAACGCGGAAGGTGGTGCTTGAGGAGTTACGTCACACTTGTGTATATTTAACCCATTGTTACCCAGTACCCAGAGAAACCTTTTTTCCTCTTTGTTGTTTTTCATCAAAATATTTTTTATTGAAGTCATTGTTGTTTGGTTTTGTGGTGGTATTGTTGGCTATGTTTTATTTAAATGTACTTGTATGCTACTACCATACAATTTATTCCCATGGTCAACAAAACAGTTACCAACATAACAAGATATGAAGCAATTTAACACTTAATTATTTTTCTATAAAAGTGACTGCATAGTGTAATTGCATGTGATATATAGGTTAATTTAAGAATTTACTTGGCTACATGAATCATGTATAGCAATTTCTTAAAAACACCCTTTAAGTAAAAATCAGAATAATGTAACTATGTATGCATTGAAGTCTGATATAGCATGTCTCAAAAGTGTTGTGTGACCGTCTTTTTGTTGAACACTCAGCTTAAAGTCCACCTGTTGAATAAGTGGGTGGCAGCTAGACACATTTCACTCCTCACTTTTGATCTTGTATTCAGTGAGAGGAGCAGTAAGTCTGTGTGCGCTAGTGAGTGATTTGTGCATTCCTATGTGCATGCCAAGCTTGTATTTTACATGTGGTTGGTTAATTGTGCCTGTGGTCTAAATGCATAGTTTACATCTTTGCTATAATTCTGTATTGCCTACTGTTTTCAAGAGTCATACTAAATTTGTAGACATTCTTCATGTGCAGACACAAAGTTCTGTTCATCTTTTGAAATCAGAAAATCTACAAGATGGGTTTCATAATAACTTTTTTATACATTTATATAAGGAATTTTGGTATGAATGAAATCATGTCATTTGTGGGTAAACGGATAGAACTGGAAATCATCTTGTTAGATGAAATAAGCAGTACTCAGAAAGAAAACTAACCGATGTTTCAGGCAGAGTAAAATGAAGAAAATAGAGTGAAGAGGGACGATTGTTACAGTGGGAAAGGCTAGATGAGTACATGTTGTAATTAATAACAGTAGATGGGAAGGACCTTTAAAGTTTTTCTTTTTTATATTCTTTCATAACTCTATTCTTTGAAGGATTACAGGCCTGCACCACCACTCCTGGTTAGAAATTCATAAATCTTAAAAGATAGTCATCAGATACTAATTTATAGTAGATTTTTGAAGATTGTTCCTAATGATGAGTTTGGGCAGATGGAAAATAATACTATGTAATTGGCATATGTGTTTTTAATCTTAGAAGTCATGGTTGTACTCATATATGCTCCAAAACCAAGTAAAGTCACTGTCTTACTGTTCTGTTGTAATGACAAAGTACCACAACCAAAGGAAGTTATACAAGAAAAAGTTTATTGGGGACTTACAGTTCTAGAGGGTTAGAGTCCATCACCATCACGGCAGAGAACATGGTAGCAAGCACATAGGCATGGAGCTGGAGCAGTAACTGAGAACTTAATCATAAGTAGGAGACAGAGTTAGAGCAAAACTGGGAATGATATGGACTTTTGGAACCTCAAAGCCTAGCCAAGTGATAAATCCAACAAGGCTAATCCTTCCTAAACAGTTCCACTATGGAGGAGGGGGACACCAAGTGTTCAAACATATGAGCCTATGGTAACCATTCTCATTTAAACCATTACCTTTAAAATTATTCAGTTATGTTTACAGTATAGTGCCCACTTACAAGCACACTTCCAGTTCTGAAATTATGTCATTTTCCCCTGTACAGACCTTTGAGCAAAAGACGAATTATAGGAGTTATATATTCTCATGGATACTGAGCCAATAACAAAGTGACAAAGATTGAGACCATATTTGGAGATTTCTCCTGCCACTGGCAAATATAGCAAGCAGGTCTACCCAAGTGGTACCCCACATTCAACCTGTTCTTGCCTCCTGTTCATTGAGATGTCACATCAAATCCCAGCTGCTAGCTACTACATGGTCTCCATTTTTATAAATGCCAAGGGTATTTTTTTAGAAATAAAAGCTTAATTTCTCATGTAGTTTATCTCATTGCATGCTTGTTTTTTTTTTAATAATTTATTTTTTATTTCTTCAAGTTACATCTCAATCACAATCCCCTCCCTACTCCCCCCTCCAGTCCCACCCTTCCACCCTCCTCCCCCTCAGCCCCACCATCCTCTTCCCTTCTTTTTTTTTTTTTTTTAGTTTAAGGTATTTATTTTTCCCCCCAACAGCTCTCCCTTTCAGTCCAAATAATGGTTCTTTTTCTTATAACTATAAATACCATCCAAAACAACAGAAATAAATAGGCCACGATTATAAGAGTTATATGGCTTAGCATACATTCCCAATGTCCAGTCCATATGTATTTGGCACCTGACTTTAACATTCTACTATCTAACCATCTCCATGAGTTTAAAGTTCTATATCTAACTCAGCTTTCATACTAACTTGCCTCATAATTTTAAAAATATCTTCTTAGATCCAGAACACCCTCTTGATTCCTAAACAACTCAAAATTTAACTATGAGACTCTAGCTATCTATTCTTCAACCACCTCAGAGACCTGAGAGGGATAAATATATCTGATTATATAGAAAGTGCAGGGCCTGCAGCTTCCAAAACTAAAAAATGACATACCAGTGGCTGCCTTGCATGCTTGTTTTAAAACCCAAACTTTAGAAATAGAACATTTAATAGCTAGCAAAAACCAAAAGTATGTTCTCATAAGTACCTGTCATATGAATTAACATTTTTTTTTCTAAAGTATATTCTGATTGTGCTTGTGATGGACAGAGTAAGAATAACAAGGTGTTGCTGGCAATGCTAGAAGAACGAGCTGATGTGTGCTTTTCTTGGGTACTTGAGAACGGTCTGCCGTTAGCTTACCCACTCAGCATGGCCTGTTTAGTTTCAAGAGCCCTACATAAAGCCTAATCTCACATCTCTGGTCTAGGCAGTTACTTCCTTTCTACTACCTGTGCAGGATTGTCCTTATTCATCTGCACCAAACCAGGTGCAGACGTTAGAATTGAACTGCTTTTCTATTACTTGAGTTTCAGGATGTTAACTCTACTCATTAATAATATACCCTTAGAACTAGGCAATGGGGAAATTGAAATTTTAATTATTAAATTACTGATTTTTTTATTAGTAATTTTTAAAATTTTGATCAGAGTTTATTTCTCCTTCATCGTCTCAATACTTACTATTTTCTTTTCTTTTTTTTTCTAAATTACTGATTTCTAAGGGTTGGCAGAGTCCTTAGTCAGAAGTCTAACTAACGAATGTCTCTGAATGGTTACCAAAAGAATCCCTGAAGTATGAGCTCCAGTGGCAGGGATGTGACTTCTGCATCACAGATAGAGATAATTCTCCTGGCCCTATGCATCAAGTCCCACGCCAGTTAATGAGAACATCATTTGCTGATGGAGCACAGTGTCCTGTGATTGTTCAAATACATTAAAATGATTATTTACTCAAATGAGACTAATTAAACACAGAGCTGTTCTAATTTAAAAGCACAGTTTCTTAAGCACATTAGGTTCTAAAAAAAAATCAGGTATTGCATTCTTTGTGAGCTTAACTAATTAGGTTTACCTTGCGTAAATAAATTTGGTCTGTTTCTGAAGCAAACACTGGATCTTCAGACAGCTTGCAGGGTGAAAAATTATGTATCAAAGTCTTTTCAAACTTATGGCATACAGAATAAAGAAATGAGAAAATGAAGTATTTGCTGAAAATATTTTAGGTGCCTATAATTTTCCCTTTTACATAGTTGGATTTATTCTTGTCTTATGAGTGGAGGAAAAAACATTAATACTTTTTCTGAGTTAAAATACTGTTCTGAAAATGTCTGGCAAATGTAATAATGTTATTTGCAGTTTTCAGTTTTGTGGCCCTTGATAGTACTGAACATTTGATAGTCTTTCTATTTTAGACCATTAGAGCCAAAGTTATTTTATTTTACTTTGTTTTAAAATTCAAAATGGGAACACCTTTATTTAATTTTCCAGTTAAACCAACATGTAAAAATTAACACTTCAATACAGCATTTTGTAAGGAACAGTGATAAGCTATTTGGGCCTTAAAATAAAATACAATATCTAAATATAAATATATTTCACTGACATGCATTTTTGGAACAGCCAATCTTCAAAGACAGATCAGTGGGTGTCACAGGATGGCAGGTGCATGAAGGCATCAGAAGGAGTTGGTGGGGGATGTTTAGTAAATTCACCTGTTGCACATCCATCACTAGAGAACAGCCATCTAGGTTTGTCAGCTTGACACAAGCTAGAGTCTTCCTGGGAAGAGGGAACCTCAACTGAAAAAAATACCTCCATCATATTTTCAAGAGGCAAATCTGGGACATTTCCCTGGTTGGTGATTGATGTAGGAAGGTCTCGGAGGGCTCCACCCGCTGTAGGTGCTGCCACCCTGGGCAAATTCTCCTACGTTGTATAAAAAAGCAGTCTGAGTGAGCCATGGAGACCAAGCCTGTAAGCAATTTTCCTCCATGTCCTCTGCTTCAGTTACTGGCTCCAGATTCCTACCATGAGTTCCTGCCCTGACTTCCCTTCATGATGGAGTACGAACTGCTAAAACCCTATCCCTCCCAACACTACCAGACGACCAATGTTCCCTGATAACCACTAGTCAGCTCTCTCTGAATTTGCCTGTTCAAGATATTTCATATGGTTAGAAACGCATGTGGCCTGTTTGTTCTGACTACTTTTGCTTAACATAATGATTCCGGAGTTTCATTTTAAAAAGCAAAACAAAAACCAGTCACTTAAGGGCACTGTGATATAGACTGAACACTGAGATTTACCTAATTCTTTTTAATGACTACATATCATTTCATTTCATTGTGTTAGCCTGCTTTACTTGGCCACTCTCCTGTGTGGCTAAATAGTTGGGGTCTTTGTCCTTTCTTAACAAGACGAATGGTGCTGTGTTAGTCCTGACATCCCTTGTTTTGAGAATGCAACATTTACTCATAATGATACTCAAGTCCATCAGTACTGTGAACTCAGATTTGAAATTCTGAAAATGTTTCGAATTTCATTGCCCAGTGGTTTACTGTGAGACTTTTATCTGTTGAAACATGCACACCTCATCTGTGACTGGACAAAGCATTGCTGTGGTTCTCAGTTTTCTCATCCCTGGTACTCTGATCTTAAGCAATGGAATCCTGCCAGACATGCAGGGTCTCCTCTACACCTGCAACTACTCCCACATCAGAAGGAAAGGCTTCAAAGGGACTCCTTGCTTATTTGTTAGAGATGCCATACCAGTCACTTTTAGGTCACTGTCTTCTCATAGCATTTGGAAAAGTACTGGCACATGCTCATTTTACATTTTACCCTAGTATTTACACTCAGTGTTTGAAATAAAAGGACAGTATGATATGACAATGACTTTACTCAATCTTGACTTCATTTAGTCAATTTGTTCCTAAATTATCAAGAATTAAAATTTACCCAGTAAGAACTCTACTTCTCAGATGTCTGTAGAAATTAGTGTGTTCCATTATTGTATTGAGTTCTAAAATAATTGAGTTTCTTAATAGAATGATTTAAAGTGAATTTCTTCTGCTTTTTGTTTTTAATTTAAGTGAGGTTCTTTGAGGGTCACTTATTGTTTTTGTGTTGTGGTATCTAAATAAGTTTACTATTTATTATATTTTTTGGGAAAACAAAAACAAAAAAAACCTGAAGTGTAATTCTTTGAATAGTCATTGAATAGCATTTGTTACTTGAGTCCAGAGAGCAGATAAACTTTGAATTCCAATGAGTAAGTTTATTAAGAAAGTAGCAAGCAAAACTAAAAGGTTAATTAGCAAGAAGCAGATAATTAGAAGCAGCAGATAGCAAAACATCATCAAATTAGACACAACATCTAATAGAAACAACTGAAGTCTCCTGACTGAAAGACCAAAGAAGGGTGACCTCAAATCATGACCATGCAACACTCAACAGAAATCCCCTGGGAAAGAAGCAGTCACGCTAGAGTCTCCAATCAAGAGTCCACCATTGAGCTTCCAGCTTCTAGTTCTCACTGCAGCCATTTTCACAGCATGCGATAGTCAGTAGTAATGTCTGTTGTAACCACACTCTCCTAGCTGCTCTCACCAGAACAATGTTTTTCACTCTTGGCCTATTTTGCTACATTTCTTTGTCCCTATCACAGGCTTAGGGGGCTGAGGCTGTCCCTTGATAAGGAGCCTTGGAGACACTTCAAACATGCTTGGGTCTGAAATGGAATGAGGAAAAGTCTGCCCAGTCCCAGAACCAGATTCTGTGTAAGGTTAAACAACATCTAACAGTTTGCCTATGACTGTCCTTTCAGGTAAGTAACCTCATGCCTGGTTCTGACACAAGAGGGTACCTAGGCCAGGTTCAGCTTTTACCATATTGTTAAATGATACTCTATTCTAACTCTAGTGTAGATCACTAGATAGGATATCTAGTTATCCTGATAGAATAACTCCGTTTTGATTTTGGCTAAAAAGGCTCAAGCATTTCCTTTGCTCTGAATAAAAGATTGAAATGCATTTCCAATGAGATGGAGGTGTTTAGATGAGGTTATATTTGATCATCTATTTTGAACCAACATTAGAATTTAGTATTTTACGTGATCCACACCAATTTTCTCTTTTTATTCATGTCATATAAATAGAAGAATTGTTTATGAATAAACAATGCAACCTATCCTAACTAGAAACCAACTACAAGCAGAATGGGAAGACTGAAAAAGTTAGGCCTGAACTGAAGACAATGGCAATCTAAATAGAGCCTTTTGAGAAGCAAGAAAAGTTAGGAGAAAATATGCTAAGCTATGCTAGAGAGTTTGTTTTAATATTTAGACTAAGTTACATAATCACATAGAATTTTGTTATATGAAAACAAAGCATAGGGCTGGAGAGATGGCTCAGTCAGTGGCTTGCAGCACTATTACATGCAAGTATATGGTGGGGAGATGGGAGAGAAAGAAGCAGACTTGCTTGTACACTGTGAAGAGAGGCAGAACTGAAGACAGGAGGGTTAGTGAGGAACAGCCTGATGTGAGTAGTCTGCACTGCCACCTGAGGCCATGGTGATGTCCCACCGGTGCTGCCGCCACTGAGGGCCGTGTCTGGATCTGTGTGTCTGCAGATGCAGGGTTCTGTGTCAATGTCCTTGACCCAAGATCCCACCAAAGGCCTTGCAGTTGTGGCTGGGCTGGGCTGGGCTGCTCCCTGGGCATCATGGGAGAGCAGGTCCTGAGGGTGTGAGAATGGGAGAACTGTCCCTGACCCCAGCTGGCTTCAATACTGGGAGAGTGGCCCACGCCTTGCCTAGGCAGGACACTAGAGCTGGTCCTGGTGGGGTGGGTGCAGATGAGCTGACCTGAGGGCGTGAACAGGAGAGAGCCAATTATGCCCCTTGCTGGCTGCTACAGGCAGGAGAGCTGTTCCTGCCCCTCACCTGGGCAAAGCTGGTAAGTTGTCACTGGTGGCATGGACACGAGAGCTGGCAGATTGACCACCCATGCCAAGATCCAGGCCATTGAATTGGCCCACCCCAACATCTACTCCAACTATGAACTGCTGGAGCACATGAAGAGGCTGGTCCTTCAGAACCAAAGCTGCAGGATCTCCATGGCACAGGGCAGCAACAGAATATCTAGGAGTAATACCAGTGAGGATCGAGTATTGATAGTGTAGTAGTAGTCAGAGGCCTCTAACCAGACCAGTGACTCATTGTGGTAAACATTTGCAAGTAAACCTGTGTGGACGAAAGGGTGTACTGTGTGACACATCACAGCTTCAGTGGTGAGATGAGGTTTTTTATGTTTTGGAGGGGAGGTTACAAGGGTGGAGAGTAGCTATGGAGGGACTGAGAGATAAATGAGATTGCGGTGTATGATGTTAAATTCACAAAGAATCAGTAAAAAGATTTCCTTTAGGTCATGAATATTAAATTAAATAGCAGAAAGATGTTAATTCTTTTTTTTTTAAATACTTTATTTTTTTTTCTTCAAGTTACATCTCAGTAACAAACCCCTCCCTATTCCCCCTTCCTAACCCGCCCTTCCACCCTCTTCCCTCCAGAGGTTTCCCCTTTCAGTCCAACAGCTGGTTCCTTCTCTTATAACAGTAAGTATTATACAAAACAATAGATATAAATATGCCACATTTATGAGAGTAAATTGGCCCAGTATACCTTCACAATGTTCAGTTTATACCTATTTGGCCCCTGACTTTAACATTCTACT
>CAJQZJ010032362.1:2838635-2877856 GCA_907164525.1 Lophiomys imhausi | reverse complement strand
AAAAAAAATGAAATGAGTGTATAGCATTTAATGTGTGTGTCAAGATTTCGCATTGCTTATTCTCAGTTCTTTAACCAAAAGGTAGACAACCCTTAACTTCATCACTGAGTGACCCGGGAAGCAGCATTAAATATCTTTTTGAAAGAAGTTAGGGGAAGAAGAAAGCTCTTGGCTGACATTTGGCTAGTTCCAGGTCAGCAATGGAAAAAGAAGAAAACAAAAAGGTTCACCATCCTTGGTGGTCAACTTCTCTCACCCCAGTGTCAGCCTTAAGACAGTGAGCAAGCATCCACTGTGAAATACTGGCTTGGGTCTGTTCCTTAGCAGGCTGAGTGTTCTGTCACAATACTGTTCCTGGAACTTTTCCTGATTGCTTTTGGACTATTCTCTAAGCCCCAACCCCATTCTTTATGTCTGTCTTTAAGGCTGAAGTTCATCATTAGTCTTTCATCCATCATGGGTTGGGATTTTTGTTGTTGTTGTGGTGGTGGTGGTGGTTTTTTGTGGGTTTTTTTTGGGGGGGGGGTTAATGGAACAATTTTTTTTATACTTTATTTTTTTTTATTTCATCAAGTTACCTCTCAGTCACAATCCCTTCCCTACTCCCACTTCCTGTCCCACCCTTCCACCCTCTTCCTCCCAACAGCTTCCCCTTTCAGTCCAACAAATGGTTCCTTCTCTTATAACAGTAAATACTATACAAAACAACAGAAATAAATATGCCACATTTATGAGAGTTAAATGGCCCAGTATACGTTCCCAATGTCCAGTTCATACATATTTGGCCCCTGACTTTAACATTCTATCATCTAACCATCTCCATGAGTTTAAAGTTCTATAACTGACTCAGCTTTCATACTAACTTGCATCACTATTAAAAACATCTTAGATCCAGAATGCCCTCTTGATTCCTAAACAACTCAAAATTTAACTATGAGACTCTAGCTGTCTATTCTTCAACCACCTCAGAGACCAGAGAGGGATAAATATATCTGATTATATAGGAAGTGCAGGGCCTGAAGCTTCCAAAACTAAGAAATGACATACCAGTGGCTGCCTGGACAGTTCCCATTTTCTCTCCATACATTCCAGCATCAATCTTCAGCCTTTTGGTCCTGTTTCTCTGACAGACATTTATTGTAGAGTAGGGATTATGAAGGACTTACCTACCCTGTCTTGGCAGAGCTAGGCTGTCGACTTCCCTGCTACCAAGTTTTGTCCTTTTTGGACAGCAGTCTGTCTGCAGTTGAAGCAAGGGTTTTTTTTTTTTCATACCAAGAGATAGGCTTGCCACTAATTCAACCATCTCACACTGGAGATTCTTCGATGCTTATCTTCTACTTGGTGTAGAATAGGGGGTGCTGTCAGGAGCTGATATGTCTCGATATCAAAAAAAATCTTAATTTAAGACAAAATCTTTGAATGCCATATTCTGCAGATCTCTTGGGGTTTTTGAAGATGCCCTATCTATCTCTTGTATTTAGATAAGCAAATGTTGCTTGTCTCTTAACAACTTGATTTCTGAGTAGCTTAGAGAATATATGTGATAGACTGTCATAGTGGCTAACAAAGTGACATGCTTGCATGACTAGGAGTTTGTATTTCTTAACTATCCTAAACAGTTTAAGATGGTTGGTATCAAGAGGCAGAGCTTCACATTTCATTGTTAAGTATCTCTAGGTACAATACCATTAGGAAGCGTTACCTTTAATTTTGTATCAATATACAAAGATATATTCCAATGTGGCTAAATATACTCTTAATTTTGTATCAATATACAAAGATCAATGCCTATGTAGCCCAATACAATCTTAATATTACATCAATATACAAGAGTCAATACCATTGTGGGCAACTATAATCTTAATTTTGTATCAATATACAAATATCAATACCGATGTAGTCCAATACAATCTTAATTTTGCACAATAAACAATGGTCAATACCACTTTAGCCAAATATAATACTAATTTTGTATCAATATACAAAGGTATAAGGGCATATTCAATAATCTGTCCCTTCTTCTTGGTCCTTCCCATACTATGTCTTTGTCTCATTTTTCTCAAGTCCGTGCACTCCTACATAGGAGAGAAAGAAGGATACAGAAAAGGAAAAGAAGGAAGTCCCTGGGTCTAACCTCCAAAACCCATTTAACAAGACCATTTAACAGCTTGTAGTCTCTTCCCCTAAATAACAAAGTTTTCAGTTATCTTTCAAATAACCAAAGGGGGGGGCGGAGAAACACCCTTCCCACCCTCTGGGCATGGGATGTCGCTCTCTTAAAATGACTTCCTGCTGATTTGGGTCGTAGTAAACCTGTTTGGGGCCCGAACCAGAATGGAAAAATGGTTAAAAATGTTAGTACAATCCTGTTTATGTTCAGTCCTTCTGTGCTCAGCTGTTTAGATGTCCTAAGGAGTTTGTTGGCAAAAGCTGATCTTCCAGGCTTTACTGAAGTTCTGGCTGGGGCAGTGTGTAGAGCTGAACGGTCTTAGCGATTTTGAGTTGTTGTGGTTGTAGACTTTTGATGGAAACAGCTATTGAGGGAGTCTGTGAGGCTGAATCATCTGGGCCACTCGCCTTCTTTGGTGTCTGATTCTGTTTTCTGTTGAGGTTTCCGTTGTCCAGTTGTCCCTGGGTTCCTTGAATGGATGCTTTGAATTTCCTGGAAAGATAAGAACAGAGCCCTGCCCTAATCCTAACTCTGGAACCATTACCCCTTTTGTTTTGGGGGGGGGGGAGTTAGGTAATATTTCTCCTGAAGCAAATTTGGTTTTTTGACAATATATAAAGTATTATCTTTCAATCTGGGTTAAAGAAGAAATTATTTTGTTATTTTGGAGCTAAACAAGCTTTAGTGTATATATTTTGAGATCTCAAAGGACAATTTGTTTGTATTGAGTAGGCCTTTTGTAAGTAGCTTTTAAACTTAGGTCCTTCCAAATCCTATGTGTCTGTCTCTGCATTCTAATTATTAGGATCAAAGACCTGTGGTTCCCATCTGAAGGGATTAAAGATGTGTTCCACCACTCCTGGATTGAAGTTTTTCTCTATTTAGAGTTTGTTTTGTATCAGGCTGACCTTGAGCTCTGAGATCTGCCTGTTTCTATCTCTAGTGTGTTGGGATTAAGGGTGTACTCTTCTTGAATGATGGGATTAAGGGTGTGCACCCTCACCACCCTGTTCCGTGTAACACTAGAATTTATAAGACCACTAACTCTATAGTGCTCCTCCCATCTCTGCTGAAGTTAAAGGCATGGGTTAACACCACGTTTTTCATGTATTTTACCTTAGCTCTAAGTTTTTTCGACTCTTGGAGATTTATAAAACCAGGTTGAACGGCTGTAAACTTTATTTTATTTACAGTGTTTTAACATTGTTACCTGCCTTTTTAATTAATAAATTTATTTGTTTGTTGCTTCAGGTTACATCTCTATCATATTGACCTCTTTCCCCACTTCCCAGTCCCACCCTCCCATCCTCTACCCCCTAACCCTTCCCTCTTGTTCTTCTGGAGTGGAGTGTCCCGACATAACAGTCCCTCGCCACAGTTCAGGAGTCATATGAGGGCCAAGAGCCTCTTCATACACCGGGGGCCTACGAGGCAGTACCGCCAGTGAAAGGTGTCTCCTTGCTATGGGGGGAAAACTAAAAAAAGACCAACAAACACACAAACCCACAAAAACAAAGAACAACAGCAAAAAAAGAAAGGAGAAAGAAAAAGGAAAAAGAAAAAAAGTCTATGTCCATGTTCCTTTTGGTGTGTTGGTTGTAGTACAGATATCCTGTACGATATAGCTAAAATCCTACTATAAGTGAATAGATGCCATGTGCATCCTTCTGAGTCTGGGTTAGCACACTCAGGATGGGCTTCTCCAGTTCCATCCATTTGGTTGCAAATTGCATAACTTCATTGTTTCTGATAGCTGAGTAATATTCCATTGTATAGATGTACCACAGTTTTTTAATCCATTCTTCAGTTGAGGGACATCTGGGTTGTTTCCAGTTTCTAGCTATTACAAATAAGGCTGCTATGAACATAGATGAGGAGACTTCCCTATGACTCTGTGAGGAGTCCTTAGGGTGTGTACTCAGAAGTGGTATGGCTGGATCCTGAGGCAAAGTTATTCCAAGATTTCTAAGATATCGCCATACTGACCTGCATAGTGGTTGCACAAGCCTGCACTCCCACCAGCAATGGAGTAGAGTTCCCCTTTCTCCACACCCTCGCCAGCATGTGCTGTCATTTGAGCTCTTTATCTTAGCCATTCTGACAGGTGTGATATGGAATCTCAGAGTCGTCTTGAGTTGCATTTCTCTGATGATTAAGGATGTTGAGCATTTCTTCATGTGTCTCTCGGCCATTAGGGATTCCTCCTTTGTGAATTCTCTATTTAGCTCCGTCTCCCATTTTTTGATTGGATTATTTGTTTTCTTGGCATTTAGTTTCTTGAGTTCTTTGTAGATTTTAGATAATAGCCCTCTATCAGTTGTGGGGTTGGTGAAGATTTTCTCCCAGTCTGTTGGTTGCCGTTTTGTTCGAATGACAGTGTCTTTTGCCTTACAGAAGCTTTTCAGTTTCATGAGGTCCCATTTATTGATTGTTGATCTCAGGTCCTGAGCTGTTGTTGTTCTGTTCAGGAAGTTGTCACCTGTGCCAATGAGTTCGAGGGTTTCTCCTACTTTTTCTTCTAGTAGATTTAGTGTGACCGGCCTTATGTTAAGGTCTTTGATGCACTTGGATTTAAGTTTTGTACAAGGTGATAAGTATGGGTCTAATTTCATTCTTTTGCAAGTGGACATCCAGTTGGATTAGCACCATTTGTTGAAGATGCTGTCCTTCTTCCACTGTGTGGCTTTGGCTTCTTTGCCAAAGATTAGTTGGCCATAAGTGTGTTGGTCCATGTTTGGGTCTTCAATTCAATTCCATTGATCCACTGGTCTGTTTCTATACCAGTACCATGCTATTTTTATTACTATTGCTCTGTAGTACAGCTTGAAATCTGTGATGGTGATACCTCCAGATGCTTTTTTATTGTACAGGATTGATTTAGCTATTCTGGGCTTTTTGTTGTTCCATATGAAACTGAGAATAGCTCTTTCCAGGTCTATAAAGAATTGTGTTGGTATTTTGATAGGAATTGCATTGAATCTATATATTGCTTTTGATACAATAGCCATTTTTTATTATGTTGATCCTACCTATCCATGAGCATAGGAGATCTTTCCATCTTCCTAAGGCCTCTTCCATTTTTTTCTTCAGGGGCTTGAAGTTCTTGTTGTATAGGTCCTTTACTTGTTTGGTTAGAGTTACTCCCAGGTATTTTATATTGTTTGTGGCTATTGTGAAGGGGGTTGTTTCCCTTTTTTGGTTCTCAGCCCATTTGTTTGTTATATAAAGAAGGGCATCTGATATTTTTAAGTTAATTTTGTATCCAGCCACCTTGCTGAAGTTGTTTATCATCTGTAAGAGTTCTTTGGTGGAGTTTTGGGGGTCGCTTATGTATACTAACATATCATCTGCAAATAGGGATAATTTGACTTCTTCGTTTCCAATATTTATCCCTTTGATCTCCTTTAGTTGTCTTATTGCTCTAGCAAGGACTTCAAGTACTATATTGAAGAGATATGGTGAAAGTGGACATCCTTGTCTTGTCCCTGAGTTTAGAGGAAATGCTTCAAGCTTCTCTCCATTTAATTGGATGTTGGCTACTGGCTTGCTGTATATTGCCTTTATTATTTCTAGGTATGGTCCTTGTATGCCCGTTCTCTCCAGAACTTCTAGCATGAAGGGGTGTTGGATTTTGTCAAATGCTTTTTCTGCATCTAGTGAGATTATCATGTGTTTTTTTTCTTTCATCTTGTTTATATGGTGAATTACATTGATAGACTTTCATATGTTGAACCATGCCTGCAATCCTGGGATGAAGCCTACTTGATCATGATGTATGATATTTTTGATATGTTCTTGAATTCGGTTTGCTAGGATTTTATTAAGTAGTTTTGCATCTATGTTTGTGAGGGAGATTTGTCTGAAGTTCTCTTTCTTTGTTGGGTTTTGTGTGGTTTAGGAATCAGAGTGACAGTGGCCTCATAGAATGGGTTTGGCAGTGTTCTTTCTGATTCTATGTGGTGAAGAGTTTGCAGAGTAATGGTGTCAGTTCCTCTTTGAACGTCCGGTAGAATTCCGTGCTAAAGCCATCTGGCCCTGGGCTTTTTTTGGTTGGGAGATTTTTAATGACTGTTTCTATTTCCTTAGGGGTTATTGGGCTGTTTAAGCTGTTAATCTGATCTTGATTTTGTTTTGGTAGGTAGAATCTATTGAGGAAATTGTCCATTTCGCTTAGGTTTTCAAATTTGGTGGAATATAGATTTTTAAAGTAATACCCAAATATTTTCTGGATCTCCTCAATGTCTGTTGTTATTTCTCTCTTTTCATTTCTGATTTTGTTGATTTGTGTTCTTTCCCTTTGCCTTTTAGTTAATTTGGCTAGGGGTCTGTCTATTTTGTTGATTTTCTCGAAGAACCAACTCTTGGTTTCATTGATTCTTTGTATAGTTCTTTTTGTTTCTAAGTTGTTGATTTCAGCCCTAAGTTTGATGATTTCCTGCCTTCTGCTCCTCTTGGGAGTGTTTGCTTCTTTTTTTTTTCCAATTCACCCAGCTTAGCTGTTAATTCGCTAATATGAACTGTCACAATTTTCTTTTTGAAAGCACTTAGTTCTATGAACTTTGCTCATAGCACAGCTTTCCTTGTATCCCATAGGTTTGGGTATGTTGTGCCTTCATTGTCGTTGGATTTTAAGAAGTCTTTAATTTCCTTCTTTATTTCTTCCCTGACCCAGTAGTCATTCAGTAAGGAGCTGTTCAATTTCCATGTGTATGTAGGCTTTCTGTTGATTCTTTTACTGTTGAAGACCAGCTTTATTCTTGGTCTGATAAGATAGAAGGTGTTATTTCAATTTTCTTGTATCTATTGAGACTATCTTTGTGTCCAAATATGTGATCGATTTTGGAGAAGGTTCCGTGAGGTGCTGAGAAAAAGGTGTATGCCTTTGTGTTTGGGTGAAACGTTCTGTAGATATCTGTTAGGTCCATTTGGTTCATGATCTCTGTTAGACTCAATATTTCTCTGTTTGGCCTCAGTCTTGGTGATCTGTCCATTGTTGTGAGTGGGGTATTGAAGTCTCCCACTCCTAATGTGTTGTGATCGATGTGCGATTTAAGTTTTAGAAGTGTTTCTTTTACAAATGTAGCTGCCTTTTTATTTGGGCCATAGATGTTCAATATTGAGATTTCCTCTTGATGAATATTCCCTTTAATGAGTATATAATGCCCTTCTCTGTCTTTTTTCATTAACTTCAGTTGGAAGTCTGTTTTGTTTGATGTTAGGATGGCTACTCCAGCTTGCTTCCTGGGTCCATTTGCTTGGAAAACCTTTTCCCAGCCCTTTACTCTGAGGTAGTGTCTATCTTTGATATTGAGATGTGTTTCTTGTATGCAGCAAAAAGATGGGTCTTGCTTGCGGAATCCTCTGTAAACCTGTGTCTTTTTATTGTGGAGTTGAGTACATTGATGTTGATGGATATTAGTGACCTGGGGTTGTTATTTCCCATTAGTTTGGTATAGGTGATGGTCCTGTGCCTCTTTTGGTTTAGTTGCTGAGGGGTTTTCTATTCCCTTTGTTTTCTTGGGTGTAGTTTTCTTCTCTGGTTTGGAATTTTCCTTCTAGGATTTTCTGTAGGGCTGGGTTTGTGGGTAGATATTGTTTAAATTTGATTTTGTCATGGAATATGTTGTTTTCTCCATCTGTGTTGATAGAGAGTTTTGCTGGGTATAGTAGACTGGCTGGGCACCTATGTTTTCTCAGGATTTGTAGGATATCTGTCCAGTCCCTTCTAGCTTTTAAAGTTTCTGAGAAGTCAGGTGTAATTCTGATGGGTCTGCCATTGTATGTGACTTGACCTTTTTCTCTTAATATTCTTTCTTTGTTCTGTACATTTGGTGTTTCAATTATTATGTGTTGAGAGGAGTTTCTTTTCTGATCTAATCTGTTCGGTGTTCTGTAAGCCTCTTGGATTTTTATTGGCATCTCTTTTTTCAGGTTTATGAATGTTTCTTCTATGATTTTGTTGAAGATATTTCCTGGACCTTGGAGTCGGGAGTATTTTCTTTCCTCTATGCCTATAATTATTATGTTCCATCTTTTCATTTGAGTCCTTGATTTCTTGAATGTTGTGGGTGAGAGATTTTTTTAGCCTTCTCATTTTCTTTGGATGTTGTACTGATTTCTTCCATTGAATCTTCCATGCCTGAGATCCTGTCTTCCATCTCTTGCATCCTATTTTTGATATTCACATCCGTAGTTCCTGTTCTCTTCCCTTGATTCTCCACTTCCTCTGTTAACTCTGACTGTGTTTTCTTTGTTGTTTCTATTTCTATTTTCTTGTCTTGTATCGTATTGTTCGTTTTGTACATTTCCTTCTCCAATTTGCTTGTTTTTGTCTGGAAATCTTTCATTGCTTTGTCCTTTTCCTGTTCAAGCTGAGGCACCTTGGCTTGGAGCTCTTTAATGGTGTTATTTGTTGTTTTGACTTGTAAAATTGTGGCTTCTTTGAATTCCTTCATAGATTTAAGTTCTTCTTGAAGGGACTCTATCACTTTCCATAATGCAGAATTGTCATCATTTTCATGTGTTTCTGTTGGTGTGAGGTCATCCGAATTGGATGAGCTAGGATAGTTCTGCATTGTTGGAGTCATATTTCCTTGATTTCTATTTTTTCTTGGACCTTTGTCCATATGGATGTGTTTAGCTGTCTGCTCTCTTTGTTTTCTGGGCTTGGATCCATAGGGGATGCTTTGGTGTAGGAGTCGAATTGCTTGGCTATCCGTTGTTGCTTACAGGGGGATCTCAGCGTCACTGTGATTCTAATATCCTGAAGCACTGTGAGCTGGTGCAGCCTATTCCCAGGTAGTGAGAAATGGCCCAGGATTGTTTCACTGCTCCCAATTTAGACTTCTCTATATTGCACACTGAGTGATCAGCCTGTAATGGTTCTGATGGTATGGACCTGTTTGCCCAGGCACAGATTCTGTGGACTTTGGTTGTCATCACGGAGACTGACAGGGCCTGGCTCCATGCCTAATATGTCTGGGTTTTCCAGAATACAGCTATGGTCCCCTGGCTTCTGGCTTCCCACTAGGCTCCTCCGCTGTGGGCTTGGCCCCTCTGCCCCGCCTGCCTGTGCTGGCTTCCTGCCCAGGCTCCTCAGCCGTGGGTGCACGGAGCCTCAGCCTCGCCTACCTGTGCAGCTTCCTGCCCTGGCTGCTCTGCCGTGGGCTTGTTGCTTCTGCCCTGACTGCTGGCTTCCCGCTCGGATCCTCCGCGGCTCGAGCGGCTGCAGACCACCCACCGTGCACCCTGTTTCTGCCTTGCTAAGACTTCAACTAGCCCACAAACTTTCCTAAATAGCTATAAGGTCCTCCTGAGGTGTGGGGAGCATAGTAGGCTAGTGAGTGATCGCCATGTGAGCTCTGATTCTGCCTGCTGTGTATTAGGGTCGATCTTACCAGGCTCCTCTCCAAATGGGAGTTCCCACGTCCCAGATTTAGTGGCTTCCGTGTCTGAGAGAGATGGGGGGAGAGCCTTGTCCTGGGACTTTTAACAGTGCCTTGGGAGCTGTGTGTGTTCCTGGAGGGTCTAGCCCCTCTGGTTTTTGCACAGTGTCCAATAACTCTGTGCTTTTTATGGCTCTTTTCGCCCATGTTCAAAATGCATCAGTGCGGGTCGCCGCCATCTTGGATCCTCAGAACAAATTTTTTGCATGCTTTTGAATTAAAAATGGAAAATACATATTTTACCACTAACAGTGCTAATGACTTGGAAAGATCCTGACTTCACAAGCCACTTTTGAGATAGAGTTTTCTCTATAAAGTAGAGTTTTATTAAATTCTTTAAATTGTTTCAGTTCTGAAATTCTTTTGAGGTAGTGATAAGATCCTGACTGTACTATGCAAGGCTATGTTACTGGCATGGCAAAATGCTCCTGGTTCTGGTATTGAAATTCTATCAGTAACCTGGATATCTTCTTTGATTATATATAGATATAATTATATAGATATAGATAGAGATAGATATAGACAGATATATTAAATACATATATATTTGTTACCTGGCACAGACATTTTCATTAGTGACTCTTTTCCAAACCTCTTGAATGGTTTATAAAAAATTTGAGTTGCATCTTATAAAGACCATAATTTTCTATGTTCTTTCTAAATAATTACAATTTTGGCTTTTAAGTATCTTGTTCTTCTGTTAGCCATATCACCCATATTTGGTATTATTCTACCACTACAGTGGTTCCTTTCTTGTGAGTTTATCAATGTACCTCTAATTTTATAGAATAATCCAATTAAAGAATCAGGAAATCACTCAATATAATTGTTTCCTGGTTTCCTCCACCTACCTTCAAATTCTATAATTTCATTTTTATTTAGAATTGAAAAAATTCCACTGTGTACATGTACCACATTTATATTATTCATTCATTGGTTGATGATCATCTACACTGATTCTCTTTTCTACCTGCTGTGCACAGAGTTGCAATGAACATGAATATGTGCCACTCAGGCTCCATTTCCTGCCCCTTTCAGTGTGATTGGCCTGTGATAGCAACCAATACATCCTGAGAGGGGAAGCAAGGTAGGAGCAGCCAGGAGTGAAAGAGACCTTGGATAGTTGTGAGCATGAAGAGAACAGACTCTCTGGAAGCAGCTTCAGTGAGACAGTTCATTTAATGGGAAGAACAAGAGCTACTTAAACCTTTGGAGAGGTGTAGGGGCTTTTGGGGTTAGTGTACATCATTGGCTGGCTCCAGGGCTCTAGGCATGCCTCATTTGCATAAGGAGGAATTCCAGGTGCTTCTGAAAATTACCTTATAAGGGGAGAGGAAGTTTAATCTGGCTACCAGGCTACCTGACCTCTTCTGGGAAGCAAAAGTTGGGGCACAGGATTATATGCACCTTCACATGCAGGCCCGAGGTGGGGTGAGGAGGATCAGTTCTACTCCTGCCTATCTCAGGATTAGATTTCCAGGGTTTGGACACACCTTGACCCCACTCTTGCTCTGGATTGGCTTCCCCAGTCCCACAGCTCCCCAGCCCCACAGATGTGTAAATGTATTTGTGAAGTAAGGGGTTCTATGGGTTTATGTCCAGGAATAGAGAGACATGGTAGTTCTAAAATTTAGAAAATTTCATTAAAAAGTTCTAAGATTCTTCTACATTAATTTTTATAGTGACTATATAAATTTATACCCCACCAAAAGTGAGCAAGGATTTCCCTTCCCTCACAACATCTGAATTTATTGTCATCTGTTATATAAAGGGAGAAAATGGATAGTGGAAGAAGAAGGCTTAAATCGAGTAGGGTTGGAAAGGAAGGTTAGAAAAAGGACTGTAGGAAGAGATAACTAACATTAAAGTCCTTTTGAAACGGTTATAAGAAAAGCAACTATAGAAGCCTTCTAAACTGGAAATATATTCATATATAAAAATATCTTAAGTGGAGTTACTCTATAATGGGGAATCAGTCCCCTTACTGGACACCACAGGCTAACAAATAAAAAGTCCAGTGTTAGAAATGGGTTACTTCTATTGGAGTTATTGGCTGATAAGGTCTCATGAATCCCCAAATATTACAGGGTATTTCTACTGCTCTTGGTTACTCTCCAGAACTTAACAATGTTATTGTTGAATATATCACATACTTAAACCATAGAACATGGAGAAATCAAGCTGGTACTCACTTTGAAACTTTTTCCTTCCTGGTTGGCTTTTACAAGTGCTAGAAAGTGCTATGTATGCTGGAAGAGCAATGCAATTATTAGTCTCATGGAGGTGTGAAACTGGTGAGTTACAATAACAATCTGACTGGTAAGATATGCCTACCAGTGTAATAGTGACATGAATGTCATAGAAATAACCAACCACATTCTGATGGGATTTAAATTTCTTTCTGCAATATGGCACTCACTCATATCTGACACTGTTATCAGAGCCAAGAATCTTTGGCTTGACTAGACATAGATCCTAAAGAAGAACCTACCACTATTACTCTGCTAAAGGGACACACTATTAAACTGACTCCTAATGATGTATTCTTATACCCATATACTAGTGCATCTCTCAACTCTCATCAAAGAAGCTTCTTTTTTCAGGAGATGATGACTAACACAGAGAATAAGATACTATGGAGTGCTTAACTCTAAATGGGACATCACTATCACATACCCTCTTCTCAAGGCTCAAGGATCATTGCAGAAAGGGAAGTCAAAAGATTATGAGATTCAGAGGCACTGAATAATTACAAGGAAAAGTGTTTTATGGACACAATAGGGCAATTGAATATACAAATTCACATAGGTAGATCCAGTATATAGGCAGCACTAATTAAACTTAGTATGATTACGGTGTTGTTTTAAGTTACTTTGGTATGGAATGATGGGGTGGACCTTGGAGGACCTGGGAGGTATAACCAAAATACAATGTATAAAATTCTCAAAGGGTTAATAAAATTATTTTTTAAAGTAAGAGCACCTACATTTCATTCACAAAAATAATAACATTCACAGTTATTGTGCTAATAAATGTTAGAACCAAATTTGGGGGACTGTGCATGTATGTGTTTGTGCATGTGGAAGCCAGAGATTGCTGTTGGATGCCATTTCCCAATTGGTTCTCTACCTTATTTCTGAGACAGAATCTGTCACTGAACCTGGAGCTTACCAGTTCAGTTAGGCTAGCTAGCCAGCAAGCTCCTGGGATCTTCCTTGGTCTATCTACTCAGCACTGAGATTACAGGTGAGTATATCTGTGATCAGCTTTTTATAGTGCTTGGGAACCAAACTCCGGTCTTCATGTGTCTTGGTTACTTTTCAATTGCTGTGAAATTTACAAAAGACCATGACCAAAGCAACATATAGAAAAAAGAGTTTACTTGAGGCTTACCGTTTCAGAGGATGAATCCATGACCATTATGGTAGGAAGCATGGTAGTAGGCATGCAGACATGGTACTGGAATAATAGCTGAGAGCTCACATCTTCAGTCACAGTCACAAGGCAGAGAGAGATAACTGGGAGTGGCATGGGCTTTTGAAACCTCAAAGCCCAACCCCAGTAACACACCACCTCCAACAAAGTCACACCTCATAGTCCTTTTCAAACACTCTACCAACTAGAGACCAAACATTCAAATATATGAGCCTATGAAAGCCAGTCACATCCAAACAACCACATTATGCTTCTGCAATAAATGTTTTACCAAATGAGTCATTTCCACTGACCATGTGAACATCTTGAACATCTTTTGAGTCTTACACCATTATTGTTGGAACCAAAACAAATTTCAGAAGGAAATTAATAGGAGGGTTAATTGTAAAAATTAAGAATGTGTAGCTCATGGAGGTTAAGCAGCTTGGGTAAGAAAATACAGATTGTTGCAGGATCATAACCAATTTCAAAAGCCATAATGGTTCTTTCTACTTTGCTACTCTACAATTTTCCAAGCCATGGAAAACACCTGCCATGGTCAAATTAGACCCCAAGTTATGGTACTGTTTTTTGTTGTTGTTTGAAACATCTTGGTATATCAATAAAGAGCATGTTTTCTTTTTGCTTTGTTTTGTTCTTTGGAATTTTTTTAAGTTTAAAAGTTATAAATGGTAATAGTAAAATAAAAACACACAACATTGAAAGACATCAGTGAGGAGTAGAATTGGAGTTCATTTTATTTCCATCTTGTTCTTTTTCTTCTCATTTGTTCTAGTTTTTCTCTCCTCTGATCTACCACCCTCTTGTTTATGTTATGTTATAGGATCTACTCAGAAGATAATAAAGCAGTACGTGCCTAGAATTAAAATCTCAGTGGATCAAAGGTGATCTTGATAGACAAAAGCCAATACAAATTACCTTAATGGATGAATGGCTTTTAGTTTCTTGGCATGAACTTAATGGCTGACAAGTGCTTACTGAGTGGCTAACATGGGTAGAGTCTGCGAGAGGACACAGATGCAAACACTCATGTCTGCCTTCAAGAAAGTTACATCCCACTGAAAGTCTTGGAAACAAAGCAATCCTAAGAAAGTCTAAGGTCACTGACCCATGGCAGGGGCTGTGTCACCATGGTCTGGGTCCCTACATCCTTTATTTAAAAGTAAAGATGCAAATTTACCAGTAGTATTAATTTCCGTTGAATGATGAGTTTGACTAGTTAACAATTTGGCTTAGCTTTAATGTTAAGATGAAGAACTAGATGAAAGTATAGTCATCACTTGTATGCAGGACTTCAAATAAATAGGCCTTTAAAATGTAGTGGGAGGGAAACCAGTAACCAACATGTACCTGTCATGTGCCAGGTACTGTACCAGACATGTCATGTGTGTATCTCAGGCTCCACCCCTTCTTATCAGTTAATGGCTGTGTGTGTGTGTGTGTGTGTGTCAGGGGCATGTCACTTTCTTCAGTGGTATAGGCAATAGTAATTTATCTTTGCTACACTCTTGCTCAGGCAAGAAACTCTGACTAAAGTTATTATACTCAATGAGCCACAGCACATGAAAGAAAGGTGTGAAAGTAGCGTGGGGATTTGTTGAGAAGGACTCCAGTGGGAGAGGGAGAGGAATTGGAGGGTTAAAATGACTAGCAGTCATTAGATAAATGTATGAAACTGTCAAAAACAAATATTTTTAAAGAGATGACAGCAAGCCAGAGAACACAGAGTTGTCATCCCTGTACGTTGTTTGGGATATGTTATGCTGGCTCTATGGTGACACAGCTCATGCTGAACGTGGCTGTGATTTTGTCCAGAGAGTAACCCTAAACTTCCAAATGGATGACAATGTTTGAACAGGGTTCATGAATATATATAGTATTTACCTGATAAATGAAGTAAAATATGGGCCTTCCTCCCTGTGGTTTCTTTCTTTTACAGCAAATCAGAAAAATAACTATCTCAGCAAGATAGTGGATTCGTGATTTTTGGTTCAGTTCTCCCTGTGGTTTTATGTTTTAAATCTCATGATATCATAAGACTCACCCCTACCTGATATTGTTCTACACTGCCTGGAGCAACATTATTTTAGAGAGATCCAGGAAAATCCCTCTGGGCCTGGCAGTAGTGTTATTTTTCCCATGAGAAAGAGCAAAGCAGGTGTGCACAGTGACTTGTAGGCTGCAGAATCCTTGGCTCTGACCCTAACACATCATATGACTTTGTATGAAGAATTTATACTTTCTGTTAAATGGTGAGAAAATTATTTCTCTGTCCTTTTCATTGAGCAGGGGATCCAGAGTCATTTTTGTGAAATGCTTTTGAGGGGCTGCGGGGGGAAGGGGGGGTCCACATAGGCGGAATCTTCATGTAGATGAAAATCGGGGTTCTGTGCTCCTCAGCTGGCCGTGGTGACCTGTGGTCTGAGCTAAGGCAAAGCTCAGAGCAGAGCAGACACACTGAAGCAGACTGCTAGCCTGTGCTCTAAGCAGCAGGAGATGGGTGTCCTTAACCTTGTCCTCACTAAGACAATGGGCAAGCTGTATTAGACATACTTGGGATTCTACTCAGTTCTCTACACTGGAAATTCTTCCTCTCAAGAGAAAAATAGAGCAGTTAAGGATACAAAAAGGATATTTTCGTTGTTTGACTTCGAAAAAGGCAGTTAAGAGGTTTAAAAAGTTGTGGGTAGATTAAGGGTTACTACAGTTCAATCTGGTTTTCTAAACTTCTAAGAGCTAAAGTAATTTGGAGCAAAGGTAAAAAATATTTGAGAAGGGCGGTGTTAGCCCAATGCCTTTAACCCCAGCAGAGACAGGAGGATCACTATAAGAGTTAGTTGTCTTTTAAATTCTAGAGTTACAATGAACAGAGTGGTGATGGAGCACATCTTTAATCCCATCACATGAGAGCCATACACCTTTAATCCCAACACACTGGAGACAGAAACATGCAGATCTCTGAGTTCAAAGCCAGACTGACACAGAGCAAGCTCCAAATAGAGAAAAACTTTGATCCAGGGGTGGTGGTGCACACTTTTAATCCCAGCAATTGGGAGGCATATGCCTTTGATCCCAATACTTGGAAGGCAAAGACTGGCACATAGAATTTGCAATGATTTAAGTTTAGAAGCTACTTGCAAAAGGCATACTGAAGTCAATTGTCCTTTGTGATCTCAAAATTATACACTTAAAGTCGGTTTAGTTCTAAAATATCAAAAGAATTTTTTAATCTCAATTGAAAGATAATACTTTCTATATTGTCTCTCTCTCTCTCTCTCTCTCTCACACACACACACACACACACACACACACACACACACACACACACACAAAACCCTCAATTTGCTTTAAGAAAGATATTACTTGCCAAAAAGAAAAGTAGTTGAATAGAGTTAGGATTAGGACAGGGCTCTATTCTTATCTTTCCAGGAAATTAAAATCATCTATCTAAGGAGTCCAGAGATAACTGGACAACTGAAACCTCTGAAGAAAAGGGTCCAGACACCAGAAAAGACAAGTAGCCCAGATGATCCTGCCTTGAAGACTTCTTCAATAGCTTTTTCCTCAAAAATCTACAACCACAAAATTCAAAACGGTTAACTAAGATGGTTCAGTCCCACAGACTGTTCCAGCCAGGACTTAGGTAAAACCCTGAGGTTCAGCCTCTGACTAAAAACTTCTTAGGACATTTAAATAGCTGAGCACAAAAGGACTGAACATCAAATGTTACTATTAACTTGCTTAACCATTTTTCTATTCTTATTTGGGCCCCAAACAGGTTTCCTATGTCCCAAATCAGCAGGAAGTAATTTAAGAGAGTGGAGTCCCATCCCAGAAGGTGGGGTGGGTGATTTCCCACCCCCCAACTTTGGTCATTTGATGGGTTATAGATGTTTGTTGTTATTTAAGGGGACTGGTTACAAGTTGTTAAATAGGTTTTTGAGGTTAGACCCAGGGAATTTTCTCTTTTTCTTTTCTCTATCCTTCCTTTTCTCCTTTGTAGGAGGGAAAAGACTTTTAAAAATGGGCTATAGACATAATATAGGAATAATTAGAAAAAAGGGATAGAATATTCAATATGTTCTTTTATCTTTGTATATTGATACAAAATTAAGATTATATTTGGCTACATAGTATTGATCTTTGTATGTTGATACAAAATGAAGGTTAACCCTTTTTAAGGTATTATACCTAGGTAACATTTAAAAATGCAATGTGAAGTTTCAGCCTTTTGATAGTGTTAGGACCAAAGTTCACTTGACCAAATTTTAGTCAGGCTTCAAAAGCCTGGGAATTTTGAGTAGGTCCTGAGCTCCAGGTCAACTCATCCCAGAAACTGACAACATTACCCCCAGGGCTTGGAAGCTCTGACTGTTACTAGGAGGCCAAGTTCCAGCTTGGGTATGGCCAGTTCCCAAAGCAATAGGGAGAACAACAGAAACCACAGGTTGCCAACCTTCATAAATTTGGAAATCCCCACCTTGTTTCCTAGGTCACCTATGCTAGCCACTCAAAGTACTGTTGCTTGATGATGCGTGATTCTGCCTTGCTGAAATGTATTTAACCTAAACTGAGATTCTGTTCTCTGTCTCCTTTCTCCCTTTTCATGGGGAGTCTGTGAAGTTGACCCTAACATGAGGGCCAATAAAATCCTCTTGCTTTTTGCAAGATTCTTGAATTCCTTGGTCACTCTACATTCAGGTACAGAAATTCGTTTCTTGAACTTAACAATAGCAACTGTCACAAACTGTTTAGGATAATTAAGAGATGTAAACTAATACTTATTGAAATGTAATTTTTTTAGGTACTAGCATAGTTTATCACACATGTTTTCTAAGTTAACGAGAAATCAAGTTGCTAAGAGACAAGCAACATTCATTCATCCAAATATACAGAGATAGATAGGTGGTCTTCAAAAACTTCAAGAGATCTGTAGAATTTGATATTCAAAGAAGTTTTCTTAACTTAAGATTTTTTTGATATTGAGACATGTCAGCTCCTGACAGCACCCCCATTCTACTTCAAGTAGATGATGAGCATTGAAAAATCTCCATTTGGAGATGGTTGCATTAGTGGCAAGCTTGTCACTGGGCAAGAGAAATCATTTGCTTCAACTGTAGACAGAATGCTGCCCAAAAAGAACAAAACTTGGAAGCAGGTAAGTCGACAGCCTAGCTCTGCCAAGACAGGGTAGGCAAGTCCTTCATAATTCCTGCTTTACAATTAATATCTGTCAGAGATACTGGGCCAAGAGGCTGAAGATAGATGCTGCAATGTATTGAGAGAAATTGGGGACTGTCCAGGTACCCAGTTGTCTGTCATTTCTTAGTTTTGGAAGCTGTTGGCTCTGTACTTCCTGTATAATCAGATATATTTATCCTTCTCAAGTCTCTGATGTGGTTAAAGACTAGATAGTTATAGTCTCACAGTAAAATTCTAAGTTGGTTAGGAATTAAAAGGAGGTTATAGGTCTAAGAAGATGTTTTTAAGTTGGTAATGCAAGTTAGGATAGAAATTGAGATAGATATAGAACTTTAAACTCATGGAGATAGATGGATAATGGAATATTAATACCAGTTGCCAAAAATGAATGTACTGGACATTGGGAATGTATGTTATACCTTATAATTTTCATAATTGTGGCCTAATTATTAAAAAAAAGGAAGATGAGTTCTGGGAGAAGGGAGGAGAGGGTGGAGGGGGGACTGGGAGGGGTAGAGGGAGGGGACTGTGTTGGAGGTGTAACTTGAAGTAATAAATAAACATTTAATAAAATAAAATAAAGTTATGAGGTAAAAACAAAAAAGAAAAACAATTTTAAAAAAATAGTGAAAACTTAATTTAGTCCGAGTGAGGAGAGCTTAAAACCCAGCTTCCGCACTAGAATATTGAGGCTGCGTCTTCCCTCAGCCTTCCTTTACCATCTGTATGGCAAGGATTATTATAGCACATGCTTCATGAGGCCTTGTGAAATAATGGATTAAAAGAATGCTGGGAAGTTCATCTGATCCCTGTGAACTAAAAGCATGGATAAGTGTAGATGATAACTATCATGTGGTTGCAGAGTGTCAGTCAGCAGCAGCCATACCCCAAGGGGCCTCCATCATTTGTTTCCTTTATAACTGAGAATATAAGTAATGTCCATGGACAAAATCGTAGTGCTTACCTAGCAGTAGAGCATTTTCTTTTTTTCTAAGAGAGAGCTTTATTGCTTTTTTCCTCTTTATTTTTACTTTATGTGCATGAGTGTTTTGCCTCCATATATGTATGTGCACCATTCGTGTTCAGTATCTGTGGGGGTCGGACGACAGAGTTAGAATCCTTGAGATTAGAGTTACAGGCAGTTGTGACCATCTATGTGGGTGTTGGAAATTGAATATGGACCCTCTGGAAGAGCAGCCAGTTTTCTTAGTCACTGAGCCATCTATTCAGGCCAGAGAAGTTACCTTTTTAAAATATTAGTTTGCTATGAACTTCTCTCCTATCCTACCTGATGTATATTTCCTCTGTTCACATATAAATTATTATCTAGGTTTAGGGATATCTATGCCCATAAAGTATCCCTCTTGGGGCTGGAGAACATTCTGCTCTTGCAGATGGCCTGAGTTGGCAAATGTCTCCTGTAACTCCAGATCAGGTCCCTTGGCCTCTGAAGACACCTACACTTGCATGTACACACACACACATACACACACACACACACACACACACACACACACACACACTCCACACACACTCAAATTTAAAAGTTTCAATCTGAACTGTGATATTCCTTTCAGCTAACTCCCAAAGTCCCCTGTTAGCACCTCACAGCACAGACTTCTTTTTTAAAGTACGTTCTGCATTTGCATTTTAGTTGACATGCCCTAGTTAGATTTGTACAGTTTGGTTTGAATAAAAACCAGTGCCTGTTTGAGCAACTTGGTAAGCACATGAGACTAATTTCAATCAACTTTACTAATGGAATTTTCTTTGTTTTGTGAATATTAAAACAGCTGAAGAACAACATGAGGGGCTAGAAGTCCTGACACGTACTTTGAAGGCCTGTATTAAATATCAAGCCTATATTTATTTTAATTGTACTTGGGCAATATCTCATTTCCACTTGAGTGTTCTGAGCTATAAATAGTTCTAATTTGTTTACTTTGTGCAGTTACAGGATAATTATAGGAGAACAAGCCAAATGATATTATTGCAGTAGTTGGCTAAACTCAATACAAATGCAATAAATGAAATGATTGTGTTTTAATTTCTCTTCCTTTTCATAGTGTCTTGAGCTGAAGTGGAAATGTCATAAGACTCCAAGAATTTAATTTGTTTTGAGAATAGCTAGTCATTGCTGTTGATGTGTCCCCATGGCTTACACTGGTTTCAATGTTGTTTGGTGTTGTTGGGTGTTTCCTTCAGACAGGAAGCACCTGGCTCCTGCTTCCCGGCAGCATCTACTTCAGAAGAGGGATTGTTTTCATGAAATTTGCAGCAGCACGAGATAGCCAGTTGTTCCCATTTACCTACCCAAACTGAGGCCAATAACACACACACACACACACACACACACACACACACACACACACCCAGGCACAGAGACGTACACACACAAAAACAAACACAGACTCATACACAGACACACACATATATACACACAGAGAGACATAGACATGCAAGCATAGAGTCACACAAGAAATGCTCAGACACATACAGATACACACACACACACACACACTCTTGCCAGATGAACTGTCTCTCCTTGCATCGGGAAAAGTTCCCCGTGTTTACTTCATCGAGTCCTTCAAGGAGTACTGCAGCTAGCCGTTGGGTGAATCATTACTCAAGTCGGTACTTTAGATCAGCCGCTCCCTCTATCCACCTAGCCTCCTATTTCTAGAGGTATGTTTTTATCGGGAAAGGAGTTGTTTTTCTTAACGTGCAAAGAGAAGATGGCTGTCAGGCAGTGAAATGAAAAATGATTATTGCCAAAGTTACAATCCTCCTGTGCTGGAAATGTGGCCGAAGCTATTCCCTGTGTCCCATACGTTCCTTCATCGTTTGTCCATTAGCTATTCTCAGGACTCTAGATCACCAGTCTGGGCAGCTCTCATTTGATTCCCTTCTGCTAACCCCCCAGCAGAGTGGATAGAAATGTGCTGGACTGTTTTTGATTGTCCTTTAGAGGCTGGCTTTCTCTGTCAGAATTTGATGTACAGGTTTAAACACTGTTTCTCAAAATAAACAAACACAAAACTGGAAAGGGAAAAGTTTACACCAATGAATAAGGCTGAGCTCAAGCTTCAGCTATAAACTTTTAAATTCTATTTTTTATAGCTGCTGAGAATTTGGAATATAATAGAACTGGGGAATGAAAATGTTTTATTTCTTGGATATGTAGTTCAACAAGCCGTAAGGAAGAGCCCTGTGGTTTCATCACCAGAGTCACAGTCAGTCAGACAGACCAACCGACAGACAGACAAACACACACACACAACTTAGGTCACTGGTCTGGGCATCTTCCCATAAACACATTTATGCACTCTGTTTTCTTTCTCTACATCCTACTATCAAAGGTAATTTGCTTAATCTTACAAATTCAACTCCTACCTCCCTATTACAGAATCTAAATCTATCTCCCACACTAACTCCCACATATGCCCAAATTCTAACCATCAATCGCCTGTTGGACTGTTCTAAATATGGTGGATCCTCATCTCTCCTCCTCTATAAACTTTTATTCCATCCATACTGTACTGTTCCTTCTCTCTCTCTGACTGTCTCTTTCCCTCTGTCTCCCTCTTTCTCCCTTCCTCTCCATCTCTGACCCCTCCCCCGCTCTCTGTTTCTTCCCACTTCTCCTCCCCTCCTCTTTCAATCTTCCCCACTTCCCCTCCCCCATGTCCACCTCTCTTACCCAGGTTCCAATCACTGAGACTGCAATGTCACTTGATTTCCTCTCTCCTCAGCCTTTTATGTATACAAGTCTGCATTTTTTCCTTTCTTTCCCTAGCCTCCTCCTTTTATAATGGCTATGCATAGCCATTATATGCAAAATATCCATTCAACCAACATTTGTTAGGCATTGACACAATGTCAGACACTGTAATGGGCACACTGGGGGGTTGACAAAAAGACAGTCTTAAACCACTCATAGCAAGTGGTGCAGTGATTGCCTCTGAATTACAGCATTCTTCCCAATAGCTCTCTCAGAAGCTAATGTCTCTCCTTTAGGCCACAGATTACCATCACCTAATGAACTCTGGTCATTTTTCACTGAATTATACACAGTGTAGTTTAAAATCTTTATACTATTTATGCAGAACATCAAAATAGAAGCCCACAGATTTGCAGCCACTGTGCTGTATTTTGAATCCTGAGTATCCACTTGCCAAGGAAAGTACCATCTCACCTTCACCTGTTGGCTTCATTCCTCCACCCCAAACCAGTGGTTCTCAACATGTGGGTCATGACCCCTTTGGAGGTCACATATCAGATATCCTGTATATCGGATATTTACATTACAATTCATAACAGTAGCAAACTTACAGTTATGAAGTAGCAATGAAATAATTTTATAGTTGAAGGTCACCACAACATGAGGAACTGTATTATTAAAGGGTCACAGCATTAGGAAGGCTGAAAACCACTGGTCTAAGCATTGCAAGAATCAGCTGAAAGGCAGGGTTCTAAAGTATCATATTGCCAGAAGAAAGTTTCTGCAGATTGGAGTTTTCAAGATAGTCATGTCTGGAGATTAATTTCTTTTTTTAAAAAGTGAGTGCCAATGGCTGTTCAAGCCATAACCAGTGTTTGTATTTCCAGGTATGTATCTGTAAATATGTATGGGCATTTATGGATAAGCCAAGCAGATGATTTCACTCTAATCTTAAGATTGGGAAATACTCCCCCATGTACTAACATCCATTTCTTCCTTCTTGAAATATGTATTGTCTTTTGTGATTAGGGAAGTGCATATATTTGGGTGCACATATGTACACACATATATATGCATGCATACATATGCAGTGTGATTAAGAGAGTGATATATACGTATATACAAAATAAATTGATTTAAGAAGAATAAAATGTATATATTTTGAGATCTCAAAGGACAATTTGTTTGTATTGAGTAGGCCTTTTGTAAGTAGCTTTTAAACTTAGGTCCTCCCAAATCCTATGTGTGTGTCTCTGCCTTCTAATTATTGGGATCAAAGACCTGTGGTTCCCATCTGAAGGGACTGTTTAGGATAGTTAAGAAAAACAAACTCCTAGTCATGCAAGCATGTCACTTTGTTAGCTACTATGACAGTCTATCACAGATATTCTCTAAGCTACTCAGTAATCAAGTTGTTAAGAGACAAGCAACATTTGCTTATCTAAATACAAGAGATGGATAAGGCATCTTCAAAAACCCCAAGATATCTGCAGAATATGGCATTCAAAGATGTTGTCTTAAATTAAGATTTTTTTTTATATTGAGACATATCAGCTCCTGACAGCACCCCCTATTCTACTCCAAGTAGAAGATAAGCATCGAAGAATCTCCAGTGTGAGATGGTTGAATTAGTGGCAAGCCTATCTCTTGGCAGGAAAAAACTCCTTGCTTCAACTGCAGACAGACTGCTGTCCAAAAAGGACAAAACTTGGTAGCAGGGAAGTCAACAGCCTAGCTCTGCCAAGACAGGGTAGGTAAATCCTTCTACCTGCTCTACAATAAATGTCTGTCAGAGAAACAGGACCAAAAGGCTGAAGATTTCATTATGGATGGTTGTGAGCCACCATGTGGTTGCTGGGAATTGAACTCATGACCTCTGGAAGAGCAGCCAGTGCTCTTAACCGCTGAGCCATCTCTCCATCAAGGCTGAAGATTGATGCTGGAATGTATGGAGAGAAAATGGGAACTGTCCAGGCAGTCACTGGTATGTCATTTCTTAGTTTTGGAAGCTGCAGGCCCTGTACTTCCTATATAATCAGATATATTTATCCTTCTCAGCTCTCTGAGGTGGTTGAAGAATAGACAGCTAGAGTCTCATAGTTAAATTTTGAGTTGTTTAGGAATCAAGAGGGCATTCTAGATCTAAGAAGATGGTTATAATAGTGATGCAAGTTAGTATGAAAGCTGAGTCAGTTATAGAACTTTAAACTCATGGAGATGGTTAGATGGTAGAATGTTAAAGTCAGGGGCCAAATATGTATGAACTGGACATTGGGAAGGTAAACTGGGCCATTTAACTCTCATAAATGTGGCATATTTATTTCTGTTGTTTTGTATAGTATTTACTGTTATAAGAGAAGGAACCATTTGTTGGACTGAAAGGGGAAGCTGTTGGGGGGAAGAGGGTGGAAGGGTGGGACAGAAAGGGGGAATAGGGAAGGGTTTGTGACTGAGATGTAACTTGAAGAAAAAAAATAAAGTATTTAATAAAAAAAAGAAGAATAAAATGTTTAAAATAAAACACTGAAATCCCTCAGATGACCCTGACCTCTGAAAGTTTTGAGAAGAGAATATCTGACTCAAGAAATCAAAACTTTTCACCATCTCTGTTAAATCAGTATTTCTCCTTTCCCAGTAACTTAAGAAATAGACAGGAAGTGCCAATATGAATTATCCATTCATCCTGGCTTCTACCCGCCGTACTATTTCTAAGATGAAGAAGAAAGAAAGTAGAAGCAATTGACAGCATTAGACCCTCCAATGAGGAGGGCACACTACTTTTTCCAGGACTAGGAGCGCTCTCACACTTCTTAGAAGTCTATGCTGTTAGCATGAATGCGTTTTGTCCACTAGGTGGCTCTGTAACCTATCTGATGGAATTGCCATTTGCAGGCTGATGTGGAGAGTAAGAAATTTTAGGGTCGGATCCCTATCCTTTCTAGTTGTTTCCAGTCGGTTTGATTTCTCCTCGGGGTTCCCCATGTCCTGACAAAATCGTATCACAAAGTCAATATTCACTATGTCACCAAGGCTGACTGTGAAGAACAAGGACCACAAGGCCAGGTCATAAGGAGACAGGCTGCTTCCTGAGTGGAAAAAAAAAAAAAAAGAGGAAACTTGTACCTTGTCCTGTTTGCAGCATGGACTCTCTTCACTCTTCATGGTCATTCAATGACACATCTGACATTCACTCATTAAGTGTCCCATATATTCAGAGAGCTGTGACTCAGAAGAAAGAGCATCTTAAGACTACAAAATTTCCTTGGGAACTGTACAGTCATATTGGAGCAACCAACAGGCATCAAAGCACAGGTCGCCTTTGTCCTTCGACCTGTACCAAGGACCCAAGTCCGTTCACCTGGGTCTACTTTCCTGTGGAACATCTCTCCCCTCAGTCTTCGGGTATCAAATATCCGACTCTATGTCTGGCTTCATTCCAGGCCTGAACCCTTTTGCTACTGCTCACACAGATTGGATCAGCACAGAACTGTCAGTACAGGGAGATGCAACCCGGGGAAGTATGCTGAGAATATGCAGAATACTTCCTTCCTGATCACTCTTCTTGACTGAGAATTTACAAGCCGGAGTCTGTTGACAGCCATCTTACCCTCACATCGAGCCTAAGGTTGATCTGGTACAGAGCAAAGCAGACCTGAGACATTAGTCCCTGGCCTCTTGATGGAATCCGAATCCTTGAAACAAAACATTCTTGAAGCGCTGTCTAGTTTTAAAGTGTCAATAGATTTCTATCATGCTTGGATTTTCCATCGTGTGTACCGGAAATGATAATGTATGAAGTAATAAGTACAAATATTATAATCCAAGTTGATACACGGGTGAGAATATAGTGATTAGGGTAAACCATTACTGCTGTATAAATCACCAATCCAGAGAAGAAACGACTTCTTCAAGAAGTCCCTTTATTTAAGGGGTAAATGTTCACCACCTTATTCATTTACTATGCCCGTGACTACAAAGCTTCGTAGACTCTGGCATAAACAGCAGGTCTCTTTTCTTTTCTTCATCGTTTTGGAGGCTGGAAGTCTGAGCCTGGGGTTAGCAAAATTGAGTCCAGTGATCTTTCCTTCTGGGTGATCTTCTTTTCTCTGTCTTCACCTGGTCTCTCCTATCTACCTGTCTGTGAATATACATATTCCTTTTCCATATTAAAATGTTAGTGTTAGTTTATAGGCTCTATAATAAACTGAGTTTTAGAGAAGAGATTCTTTCTGGGATGAATGTTGTCACAGAAGCCCTAGAATAGCTGGTAGAGTTTTATTGAGCAAAACATCAAAATGTATAGAGGAAGGGTGCTAACAGTGTGATAATTTTACTCATATTACCCTTTAAGGCTGCATAAGCCACTGGTGGCCATCTGTGATGGTTGGTTTTCATTGTCAGCTTGAGTGGGCTGAGAATTTCCTAAGAAATTAAAGTGCATCCCTGGGTGTTTCTGTGAGGAGTTTTTGGAGAGGGCTAACTTAATGGGAAGGACCCACTCTGAATGTAGGTAGCCCCACCCTCTAGATTGGTGGCTTGGAGAATGAAAGAAGAAAAAGGGAAAATCAAGAATTCACCTCTCTGCCTTCTGATCCACTAAAATGGGAACACTCACAGCTATGTGCTCTGGCCTCCATGAGTATCTTTCAACTATGAGGCAAAATAAATCCTTCCTCTCTGTGTTGGTCACTCTTTGTTGCTGTGGTAAGCACAGGTCAAAAGCAACTTGGGAGAGGAAAAGCTTTCTTCCATCTTCAACTCTCAGGTCACCTTCCTTCAATGGGAGGTACCCGGGAAGGACCTAGCAGCAGGAACCCGGAAGCAGGAAGTGAAACATCACAGAGGAGTTCTGCTTGCTGGCCCAATCCCATGCCTTGCCCAGTCTGCTTTATACCACCCACACCTGCTTGAAGAGTGGCACCACCCACAGTGGGCTGGGCCCTCCCGTGGTAATCATGATCAAGAAAATACCTCATAGACTTCCACATAGGCAAATCTGATGGAGGCCATTCGTCTACTGATGTTCCCCCTCGCCAGGGCCTTCGCACATCTTGTCATGTACTGGGTCACAGCAGGAGACAAAGTTGCTAATACAACCTCTCCCACTTTCTGGTTTCAGTGTATAGTGTTCTTGAAAGACTCTATGACATATTTATTTACCTTATTTATCCTTAACTGGTGTGTGTAAAAGCTTTGTGTATGGCATCCCATAAGATGCCTGATACATATGTATACATAGGGTTGAATCAGTGTGAATGCATTGATTTCTTTTACATCTTTTTCCTTGATTTAATCTTTTTTAGGTAACTCTCTAAAAAGATTTATTTATTTACTTTATTTTATGTGTATAAATGTTTTACCTGCGTGCATACATGTGTACCACTTGTGTGCCTGATCCTGGTGGAGGTTATAAGAAATGGACAAATTTCCTAGAACTGACTGGAGTAAGGGATGGTCGTAAGCCACCATGTAGGTGTTGGGAATGGAACACAGGTCCTATGCAAGAACAACACTGGATCTTAACTACTGAGCCATCTTCAAGCTTCTTTTCAGTTGCGTTTTCTAGCTCTCTTGCTTTTATTCATCCTTGTTCATCTTCATTTATTTCACTGTCAAGCAAACTTTGAAATTCCTGCATTTACAGCCACAGATTAATGCCACTTTAGCCTTCATCAAAGAAATCTCTTATTGCAGCAGGCAGCCCTTAATGTAGAGACTTGTATCTGATCAAACGGTAGAGACAGTGACAGTGGAATGCTCAGCCCTGAACAGAGCATCTGCATCTCTCCTCCACTGCTCAGGAAGAGGAGACTGAGAGAACGTAAGAGCCAGAGGCCAGGGAGATGTCTTCTGGATATGGGGTGGCATGAATACGTTCATGAATTCTCTGCAGCTGTGGTTACCTACACAAGAGTGGTCTGTCAATCTCCACAGATGGGGCAGGGTTCCACAAAGGGCCCACCCTTTCCCTGAGACTATTAGTATTAATTACTGCTGGAAATGGGTTGTCATTTTCTTCAGTGGTATAGCCACTGACAAGTCACCCATGCTATAGTAAATAAACTCCCACCCATGTTCATGGAAGAAACCCTAGTAAACTCAGTGGGGGGCTCAAAGTAAGGAAGATATGAATGTAGGAGGGGAACTGTTAGGAAGAATAGGGTTTCAGTGGGAGAGGAAAGGAGGATGAGAGAAGGTGACAGGGGTGAGAATGACTATAATTCATTATATACATGTATTAAACTGTCAAGAAAGTTTTCGAAAAGCTTCAAAGCTTTGTGATTCTTTTCCCACTTCAAAATAAGAATGGAGACTGACAGAGTTTTATGGCTGATGGCAGGTGTTATGAGGCTCCTGAGTAAAAGACAAAGGACAGGGAGGTGCTTGCAGCATTTTTCTGTGTTGTGAGAAAGGACAGGTGGAATGTGTATACACATGATGGGGATGGGTGTGTTACAGGAGGAAGGATTCATCTGAGGAAACCCAGATTTTTTTATTCTGAGCACTAAACACACCCTACTTTTGTCCTGAGGGTGACACTGTCAGTCTCATGTGGCTCTTCCACCACACAGACACTTTTGGAAAGATAGACTGAGAGCTCAAAGCAGAAAGCACTTCATTCATGGAAACTCAGAAAGCCAGCAGGCCCATGTAGAATCACCTCCCACAGTCATATGCAACTTTGGCCAAACAAATTTCCTGTTGTTTTTATGATGAAGAGGTCCCAAACTGCTACACAAAGAATAAACAAATGTTTCAATAATGTGAAGACCCAGACTCTGGCTCTCCCTTCCATCATTCTGTGGTTTTGGCAAGGAGTCTAACTGCTCATTCCACTTCTCTCTACTCCCCCGATCAGCACATATGGAGTACATTAAACTCAACTGCTCACTATATCTTTCTTTAACTTTTCCTAAAATACAGTAATTAAGCTCACCAAGGGTTAGCACTCCTTGTCAATGAACCAATGGTTTTTGTAATTTTTTAAATGTTATCATTTGGTTTAAAGAACATGGGCAGAGCCTGAATGTGACCCACAAGCTTGAAATATTTACTACCTGGCTAATAGTTAATAGTTAAACATGGAAAAAGTTTGCCATATGATGTTTAAAACCTTGGAAATGCTGGGGTGATGAGCTGTGCTCTCCTCCTGCTCCTCCTACCTACTCCTTGCCTATTACATTGAAACCATGAAAGACTGCGTGTTACCTTTAGAGAAAGTATGCAGCTATTATCATATCCTCTTGCTAAGCTGTGCCTTCCACTTCCATTTATTTCCTCCATAATAAATCTGTGGTTACTTCTCCCTTCTATATCTGTCTTATCAAGAAATGCAGAGGTTTACTGTAACAAGTCATATTCATCAGGAGTTATATTTTTCAGAATCTTAAATATTATATTATGTTATTGTTTAATCCTCACAGCATCCCTATGAGATAATTCTGTGTATCTCATTATACAGATAAACAAATTGCTGAAGAATTGATCCAAGGTCATACAACTTTTGGATTCTATAGACACACACACACACACACACACAAGTATGTGTAAGAATCCAAAAGATTTTATATATTTATGTGTGTGTGTGTAAGTTTGGAGATCAGAGATCAATTGTCAGAGTAAGTTTTCTTCTTGCACATTGTAGCTTCCAAGAACAAAGTTCAGGTTGTCAATTTTAGTGGCAAGCGTCTTTCTTTACCCACTGAGCCATCTTGCCAGCCATCATGCAACTTCTTATGGCAAATTAGTGAATCCACTTGAGGGCTTCAATCAGTTTTCTGCCTCTGTGTGGAGACTAATCTGTGGACTCTACCAGGAGAAAGACAGAACCTGAAAAGACCCTGACATTTAGATAAGGATTCCTTGTTGGTCATTCTCTGTGAGCCAGGACTCTGTTAGGTTCTCTGAAGGAAAGGAAGGGTCACTTTGGTTTGCCCTTGACAATAAAAGACAAAAGACTTTCCATTTTTATGTATGAAATAAATGGAATTCACAGAGCCAAACAAACTTGCCATACTCAAGCTAGAACTTGGATGCATACTTCTCTGAGTCAGAATGAGCTTGTGAAAGGAGTGACTGCCCACAGTTAGGAAGCTCTTCCACATGTGTTCTGTCATGGAGATTCTGTCACCAAATGTTTGTGAAGTGCTCACTAGGGAGCAATCAGATGCTGGACAGAAGGAAAGCAAAGGTGAGTGCCCAACACCACTCCAGCCACAAATCTTGCCTGTGTGTGTGTGTGTGTGTGTGTGTGTGTGTGTGTGTGTGTGTCTGTTTGTCTGTCTCTGTGTCTGTGTATGTCTATGTCTGTGTTCTCCTACCCTGTGGCCTCTGAGGGATTAAACTGAAGTCACTGTGTTTAGAGGCAAGCAACTTCATCCTACCTCCATCCCATCTCACTGGCCTTATGTCTGAAATATTACTGTTATGGTTTAAACATCTATTTGAAAAGGAATATGTTGAACACAATGGTAACAGAATTTAAAGGTGTTGCCCTTCAGAGGGCATCAAGACTAGAGCTCCATAATGGCCTTTCTCACTTTGTACTCTGCATGTTGTGGTGACCCCCCATTATAAAATTATTTTATTTCTACTTCATAATTGTAATTTTGCTACTGTTATGAATCATAATATAAATGTCTGTGTTTTCCCATGGTCTTAGGTGACCCTTGTGAAAGGGTCATTTGATCCCCAAAGAGGTCGCACCCCAGAGGTTGAAAACCACTGCTTTATACCAAGAGGAGAGGAGACCTGAGCTAGTGTATACCTTTGGTCTGTCTTGCACGTGAGGGATGATAAAATCTTCTGATGCAGCGCTGAGACAGAACCGATGCTAATACCTCATTGTAAAGGACCATGAGACAAAAGTTCTATCTTTATAAAATTGCCTGGTCTCAGGTATTTTGTTATACAACAAATGACAGGCTAAGGCATTTTGACCAGTATATAAAATTAGGGATTCTACATTTTTGCGTCCTCCTATCTTTCCCAAAGGTCAGTGGCTGGGAGTTAACAGGTTTCTCACCTTGTCTTGGAATATAAGTGAATTTCTTATAGCAGCTAATTTTCTTTAGAAGTCTTTAAAAAGTATTTTAGATTAAGTAGCTACTTATATTATGAAGAGACTATATCTAAATTCTGTCTTAAGTAATTCACAGATATTTTAATGTATCTATGCACCATCATCATGTAAGTTTTCCTGATGATACATAAAGAAATATTTGTTCTCTTCAGATATAGAGGATATTGGAAGACGACACAAAGATTCTATTTAGCTCAGATTGGTGAACTAGTAAGTTTATTAGAATTGTTATAGGATCATGGATAACTCAAAGGCAACAACAGCATCACAAAATCTCTTGACAACTTAAAGAGGCTGCAGCAACACCACTGAGAAGTACCAAAGTCCAACAACCTTCCACCTCCCATATAACCTTGGGTGTGGAAGGTTTTTGTAAGGAGGACCTCATGGAGATCATGGGCTATGAATCCCACAAGCCTACTTTCTCCCTCCCTGAGGAGGAAATGATGATTCATCCTCTCATGAAAGTCCTTTGTGGGTGATCACAGCTATGCTGATTCAAGACAGTGATGGTGGCCTTGTCCAACACTGACTGAACAGCGACTCAACAGCCAGGCACTGTTCCAGATACTGAGGGACCATCAGTGTACAGACAGCATGAAGACATGCTTTTGTTGTTTGTAGTATTCTTTCCACAAATTTATAACTTTAATTTCATCATGAGAAACTATCAGACAAATGGAAATTGAGGGGCATATAACAAAAATATCTAACCAGTATCCTTCAAAGTGTCAAAGTCAAACAAGGGGAGAGGAAATTGCTACTAGTCTGAAACACTTAAGGAACCATGATGACTGAATGCAATATGGTATGCAAAATTGGTTGAACAAGTAAATAGTAATTCATGGAGAAATCAAGGAAAGTTGTACTTGATTTAGTGGCATTGTGCCAACACTATCAGTCAATTTCTTGATTTGGGTAAATGAATCATGGAGTTGAAAGTTGTTAATGCTACTATTAGTGACTGGGGAAGAGTATGTAGGAGCTCTCTGCATTATCTTTGCAGTTGTCCTGAAAGTCTAACATGATTTCAGCATAGGAAGTTTAAGGCCAGAGATTAATTCTAGTAGGAAAAGAAAAAAAATCTGACATCATCAATACTGAATAATTTTGAAAAATCCTCAGACTTTCCAAATGGCAAAAATACTAAAAGTCAGAAACGGCCACCAAATAGTAGGTTAGAAAAAAGTCTAAGATGAGCGTGTACAACTTTAGATTAAAGCCCCGGAAATATTTAAAATCCTATGTAGTCACAAAAAGTTTCCTTTGGTATTTTCTTTGCCATGATTCTTTTGTATTACATATGATTTTTGTTTCTTTCTTTTTCTTTTATTATATCCTTTCCCCCAACATCTCCTCTTTTAGTCCAATAAAGGCTTTTTTCCCCTTATAACAATAAATACAATACAAAACAAGAACAATTAGGAAACAATTATGAAAACTATATAAACATCCATTCCCAAAGTCCAGTCCATATGCATTTGGCAACTAGTAAGAATATTCTATTATCCATCTATCTTGATGTGTTTAAAGTTCTATACCTAACTCAGTTTCCATCCTAACTTGCGTTACCAACTTAAAAACATCTTCTTAGACCTAGCACATCCTTTTAATTCCTAAACAACTTAAAACTTAACTGTGAGACTATCACTATCTAGTCTTCAACCACATCAAAGACTTGAGAAGAATAAATAAATCTGAATAAACAGGAAGTATAGAGCAAGCAGCTTCTGAAAATAAGAAATGACAGACAACTTGGTGTCTGGACAGTCCCCAATTTCTATCAATACATTGGAGCATCTATCTTCAGCCTTTTGAACCAGTGTCTCTGACAGACAGTAATTGTAAAGCAGAAATTATGAAGGACTTGCCCATCCTGTCTTGGCAGAGCTAGGCTGTCAACTTACCTGCTTCCAAGTTTTGTCCATTTCAGACAGCATTCTGTCTACAGTTGAAGCAAGGGTTTTTTCTTGCCCAGTGGCTAGCTTACCACTAATGCAACCATCTCCAATTGGAATTTCCTCAGTGCTCATCATCTACTTGAAGTAGAATGGAGGTGCCATCGGGGTTGGCATGTCTCAATATAAAAAAAAAATCTTAAATTAAGAAAACTTCTTTAAATGCCATGTTCTACATATCTCTTGAAGTTTTGAAGACCATCTATCTATCTCCATATATTTATTTGAACATGAAAATGTTGCTTGTCTCTTCCCAACTTAATATCTGATTGACTTAAAAAAATCTGTGATATGCTAAACAACTAGCTAACAAAGTGACAAGCTTGAATGAGTATTACTTTGCATTTCTTAATTATCCTAAACAGTTTGTGATAGTTGCTATTAAAAGGGCTAGAACTTCACATTGCACTTTTAAGAATTACATAGGTATAATAATTAAAAAAGAGCTAACCTTAATTTTGTATCAGTATACAAAGATCATACCAATGTAGCCAAACATAACCTTAATTTTATCTAAATATACAAAGATGTAAGAGTAGATTCAATAATCAAACCCTTGTTCTTTGTCATTCTTATCTCATGTCTACATCCCTTTTTTTCTTTTCTAGTCTTTTCCCCTTACATAAGAGAGAAAGAAGGATGGAGAAAAGAAAAAGAGAGAAATCCCTGGGTCTAACCTCCTAAACCTTGTTTAACAAGACCATTTTATAACTTGTAACCAATTCCCCTAAATGACAACAAACATCTATAACCCATCAAATGACCAAAAGAATTACCCACCCCATCTTCTGGGAATGGGGTATCACTCTCTTAAAATTGCTTCTTGCTGATTGGGAATGTAGGAAAACTGTTTGGGGGCCCAAATAAGAATGGAAAAATAGTTAAGCAAGTTTATAGTAACATTTGTTGTCCAGTCTTTTGGTGCTCAGCAATTTAAATTCCTGAGAAGTGTGTAGTCAGAAGCTGAACTTTGGTTGGTAAAATTCACATTAAAACAATTATTTGCATCAATTGCAAGTAAGCAAGGGTAAGTGGCAAACACCAGATATTGTTAAACAAATGCTGAGTCCATTGCAGAGGAATGAATGTTCAGGTCTAAAGTTTTAGTTGAAACCCAGTAAATTAGTCTGTAATGTGAGCACTCAGGAAACTGATTTCAAAGGATTGAATTCAAAGTCAAGTTGGGCAGCATAGCCAGGCCCTGCTCAAAATAAATAAATAAAACATAAATTAAGATGAATTAGCTTCTATATTCTATATGAAGAACACCAACACTGTAGAACATCGAGCAGATCACAGTTTTCTTTCTTGTAAATTTTTGTTGCTTTTATTATGCATTTATTTGTGTGTGTTCACACACTGTGGTATGAGTGCAGATCAGAGGAGAATTTGAAGTATTCACTTCTCTCCTCCCATCTGAGATTCCCAGGGTTCAGACTCAGATCTTCAGGTGTGGCAAAAAAAAAAAAAAAACCAAAAAAACATGCTTATCCACTGAGCTATCACATCAGATGGTGTTGCATTTTCAATATGGAAAAATGGCACGATAGCTTTGTTTAGAGAGAGCAAAATTAAACTCTCAAGAATTTGTGTTAGCAACATGATGAAACCAATTTCCAAGGGGCTCCCATGTCCTTCCTGGTCAGTGTGCTATGTGTGATCTCCTTTTAAAGATCCTCCATCAAATCTTCACCCATCCTATTATCCACTAGCAACATCTTCCCTACTTTCTACCTTCTTCCTGGGTGTTTCAAAATAGAGTTTAAGGCCTTTCAAAATACAACAGGAGCTAAATGCAGAAGTCCAATGACTCTGGAATAAAGAGCATGTGATTTCAATCTCAATTTTCAAATGAAAGGCGTTAGGATTCTTTACAAAGTAGAAGAAATAAACCTGCTAAGAGACAAGCAACATCTGCTTACCCTAATAGAAGAGATAGATAGGGCCTCTTCAAAAACCTCAAGAGATCTGCAGAATATGGCATTCAAAGATGTTTTTGTAACTTTAGATTTTTTTTATATCAAGACATATCAACTCCTGACAGCACCCCCTATTCTACTCCAAGTAGAAGATGAGCATCGAAGAATCTCCAGTGGGAGATGATTGAATTAGTTGCAAGCCTATCTCTTGGTAGGAAAAGCCCCTTGCTCCAACTGTAGACAGAATGCTGTCCAAAAAGGACAAAACCTGGATGCAGGTAAGTCAACAGCCTAGCTCTGCCAAGACAGGGTAGGTAAGTCCTTCATAACCCCTGCTCTACAATCAATGTCTGTCAGAGAAGTGGGGCCAAACGACTGAAGAACGATGCTGTAATGTATGGAGAGAAAATGGGAACTGTCCAGGCAGCCACTGGTATGTCATTTCTTAGTTTGGGAAGCTGCAGACCCTGTACTTCCTATAAAATCAGATATATTTATCCCTCTCAGGTCTCTGAGGTGATTGAAGAACAGATAGATAAAGTCTCATAATTAAATTTTGAGTTGTTTAGGAGTCAAGAGAGTGTTATAGATCTAAGAAGATACTTTTAAAATTGTGTTGCAATTAGTATGAATGTTGGGTCAGATATAGAACTTTAAACTCATGGAGATGTTTAGATAGTAGAATGTTAAAGTCAGGTACCAAATACATATGGACTGGTCATTGGGAATGTGCGTTAAGCCATATAACCCTCATAACTGTGACCTAATTACCTCTGTTGTACTGTATTGTATTTATTATTATAAGAGAAAGAGCCATTTGTTGGACTGAAAGGAGAAACTTTAGGGGGAAATAAGATATACCTTAAACTTAAAAGAAAAAAAAAGGGAAGAGGATGGGGGGTTGAGGGTGGAATGGTGGGACTGGAGGGGGAATAGGTAGGGGACTGCGATTGAGATGTAACTTGAAGAAATAAAAAATAAAGAAAAAAAAACAAAGTTGAAGACATATGGGGGGGGGGATGAGGAGTACAAAAGGAATGAAGGGTTCTGACTTCTTGAAAAATAATCATGTGGCTCTTCTTGTGGCATCTGTCACTATCTACCACAGCATCCAGTGAGCACTTGCTTAAGATCCCACTACCTTATATTGTCCCTTAACGTATTGTGACCCTGTGAAAAATCAGCATATGGGGAGCTTTTGCAAGTGTGGGAGGTCCTTGGCCTCATGAGTTTCATTACCCTAGAACCCTAAGGGAGCCTTACATAGCAGTATTCCTTTTGTAATCCAGAAGAATCCAGTTACATCTTACTACACACATTTTGGAGGTAAGAGAAGAGAGAGGATAGGACATTAATCAGAAGTAATTTAAAGTTTTTCATCTCTAGATATATTACCTCCACTGATGATGCCCTCTTGACAGTGGAGTGAAGCCCATTTGTGTGGTTTCAAAGGGCCATTGTGGGCTGGATGCAGCTGGCCTCTGCAGTCTTCACTCATGTGATTGACAAGGCCTTCATAAGTGTTGATCACACTCAGTTGCTTTCCTTTACTTGGATCATTCTCTTGTGTTCCTCCAGACTGTTCTTATGGGTCCCCCAAAGATTCAACTATCAAACCTCTCCTAGGGAAGCCTTTTTGACCCCTGGGACCACTCTATGTCTTCTTGCCCAAAGCTCTTACTACCCTGCTTGGTTTAAGAAAGTCAGTTAATAAGGTCATCACATTTCGTGTTATGATACTTGGATGATTAGTTGTTTAGTCTCTTGTAGCCATCTATAACACTTCCATTGCTAGATTAACTGTTCCAGTAGAACAGAGACTTATGTCACTTGCAAATCATTACCCACAAATGCTTACAAAAGTGCCTAGCACATAGTAAGTGTTCAATAAATATTAATAAATATATGAATGAGTTAAAAGGGTCCTAGGAAAACCTAATCCAACCTAATTTATATGGGAAGAGACTGAAATCTTTGACTGCCTTGCTCTAAGCCCTAACAAAAATAGAGATAAAATTAAAATCTTGATACTCTCCCAGAATACTTTTCTGTCCTGAAAGAGAGTTCAGAGTCTGGTGACTCATCACAGCAGGGGAAAAAGCAATTCCTGGCAAGTTGCTGTGAGTCTTAATGAAGTTTCCAGCTTGAGCTTTATTGAGGACTCCCTTTATTTAAAACAAGTCCCGTAGTCTGTGCCTGTTTCACCCTTTCTCAGTTGCTGGATCCAATGTTAATTTTCAAGAAGAGAAAATGTGGCAGTTTGGCAAGGCTATGCAGAGCTAGCGAGCATTAATAGCATCACAGATGGGATCATTTGCATGTGGGAGGGGAATTTTTTTTTTCTCCCTAGGATTTTGTCCCAATTAAAAGTTATCAGTTCAAACCAGGTCACCAGTAACAGCAAATAGAAATCTGCATGTTTCTCCATCCTGAATACATTCTACCTTTTCTTAGTGCATTCATTTCTTGCTCTCCTCTCAGTTGGAGGCACTGAGAAATAGATAATAGCCACTGAAATGGAACAGCTACAGAAACCTTTCATGACTTCTCAGAGCATTACTTGGGCCACAAGTTCTAAGAGGCCAACAGACACAACAGTCCTCTTATTTCTTTTGCCGCCTGGGAGAGAGTTCATGTCAGGAAAGCAATAATTAAGTGCTTCCTTAAGCTAGACACGTTTGTGAATGTGAACAGGGAATGGTTCCTTTCCTTGAGGCACCCCAGAAAGGCAGGGAAAGGCATACAATAAAGCCAGTTCTAAGCAAAGATCTAACTGCCACTGGTGGAGGATGCTCGACAGGAAGGAAGAGAACGAAAGGCCATATTCCATGGTCTGTCCCCAGGATAAGTCTTTCATAAATAAGTGAGAATGAATTGATTTTCCTCCTATAAATACAGTAGACTTGCTGACTGTCATTTCAGGTGGGCTATTTTAAGTCTCTATATTTGAACAACAGTTAGGTACACACTCTTAAGCAGCATGGTAGCCAGCCTCCAAAATAGTGTTTGTGATTCTCAACACCTCTGGAGGCCTTCAGCTACATTGACAAGCTGGCCGGGTCAACCCTTAGGATGCTGTGTGGCTTCTGGTGTGAGTCCCTAAAGGAAGTCACAGCTTAAACTTACTCTACCTGGGATTGCCCATGAGGATGCTCAAGCAACCCAACAGAGGGGCCTAAGTGTTGAAGAACAGCAGCATCCTTTCAGTAGCCAGCGAGAGACTAAAGCTTTTCTCAACACCCATATGGTGCTTCTGCCATAGTCTGTCCTCAGATGAATACCACCCAACATCCTGCACATCTCAGATGCAATTTCACAAAGGTCCCTATGCCACAGAGCCACTCTTAATTCATGGTCCACAGAAACTGAGATAACAAATGTTTGTTTGTTTGTTTTTAAGGCCATTGTGTTCTCGTATAATTTGCCAAATGAATTACTGAGAAGATTGAAGAAACTATCTTTAATTGAAAACATATAGCCTCTTCATTGTGACTGAGTTGAGGCCACCACAAAACTGTAGCTATTCAGAGGAAGGGAAAGAGGGAAGGAGAGAGATGAGGAACTTGGGTGTAGGTCACACCAATGGAATGAATGCCCTTGGGATGCCTAGAAGTGTTGCCTGGCTAGTGTCAGAGGCCAGTAGCACATTGTACCAGGGTTGGCTCACCAGATTCAGGAGCTCATGCTGAAGCATCAGAGGCAGCAGCAAGGGAATGTATCACAAAACACATTAAATCCACCCCAGCCCTCTTTTCCAGTCAGAAGGCCCACAGCTATCATTTGCAGTGGGCTTCATTTAGATGGAATGTCTCTTGCTGGCTTTTTAGTCCTGCCTGATGATGGCTGAATAATAAAAGTTATTGGAATATTGTTTTTTACGTGCCAACAATCATTCACAAGTGGATTATGTTACTATTCATGCTCCCTTCCCCCATTAAGAATTGACTCATTTGGGAGCGAAGATGGCGGCGACCTACACTGACGCATTCTGAACGCGGGAAAAAAGAGCCATAAAAAACACAGAGTTACTGGGCACTGTGCAAAAACCGGAGGGGCTAGACCCCCCCCCGGGAACGCTCACAGCTCCCAAGGGACTGTTAAAAGTCCCAGGGCAAGGCTCTCCCCATCTCTCACAGACACGGAGGCCACTAAACCGGGGATTCGGGAACTCCCATTTGGTGAGGCGCCTGGTAAGATCGTTCCCAACTTAACAGCAGGCAGAATCAGGGTCCACTTGGACATAGATCGCTGTCCTATTGGGCTCCCCACACATCAGGTTGAACTTA
>CAJQZJ010032362.1:2811014-2832995 GCA_907164525.1 Lophiomys imhausi | reverse complement strand
ATGCCCAGAGGGTGGGGAGGGTGTTTCTCCGCCCTTCTTTTTGGTTATTTGAAGGATAACTGAAAACTCTGTTATGTAGGGGAAGAGACTACAAGCTGATAAATGATCCTGTCTTAATGGGTTTTGGAGGTTAGCCCCAGGGAATTCCTACTTTTCCTTTTCTGTATCCTTCTTCCTCTCCTATGTAGGAGTGCATGGGCTTGAGAAAAATGAGATATAGACATAGCACAGGAAGGTCCAAGAAGAAGGGGCAGATTATTGAATATGCCCTTATACCTTTGTGTATTGATACAAAATTAGTAGGTTATTTGGCTAAAGTGGTATTGACCATTGTTTATTGTGCAAAAATAAGATTGTATTGGATTACATCGGTATTGATCTTTGTATATTGATACAAAATTAAGATTATAGTTGGCCACAATGGTATTGACCCTTGCATATGGACGTAATATTAAGATTATATTGGGCTACATAGGCATTCATCTTGGTATATTGATACATAATTAAGAGTATATTTAACCACAATTGAATAGATCTTTGTATATTGATACAAATTTAAAGATAATGCTTCCCAATGGTATCATACCTAGAGATACTTAAAAATAAAATGTGAAGCTCTGACCTCTTGATACCAACCGTCTAAAACGGTCTAGGATAGTTAAAACAAACTCCTAGTCATGCAAACATGTCACTTTGTTAGCTACTATGACAGTCTATCACAGATATTCTCTAAACTACCCAGTAATCAAGTTGCTAAGAGACAAGCAACATTTGCTTATCTAAATACAAGAGATGGTTAGGGCATCTTCAAAAACCCCTAGAGATCTGCAGAATATGGCATTCAAAGATGTTATCTTAAATCAAGATTTTTTTTTTGATATCGAGACATATCAGCGCCTGACAGCACCCCCTATTCTACTCCAAGTAGAAGATAAGCATCGAAGAACCTCCACTGTAAGATGGTCGAATTAGTGGCAAGCCTTTCTCTTGGCATGAAAAGACCCCTTGCACCAACTGCAGACAGACTGCTGTCCAAAAAGGACAAAACTTGGTAGCAGGGAAGTCGACAGCCTAACTCTGCCAAGACAGGGTAGGTAAGTCCTTCATAATCCCTGCTCTGCAACAAATGTCTGTCAGAGAAACAGGACCCAAAGCCTGAAGATTGATGCTGGAATGTATGGAGAGAAAATGGGAACTGTCCAGGCAGTTATTGGTATGTTCTTTCTTAGTTTTGGAAGCTGCAGGCTCTGCACTTCCTATATAAGCAAATATATTTATCCCTCTCAGGTCTCTGAGGTGGTTGAAGAATAGACAGATAGAATCTTATAGTTAAATTTTGAACTGTTTAGGAATCAAGAGGGTGTTATAGATCTAAGAAGATACTCTTAAAAGTGTGTTGCAAGATAGTATGAATGTTGAGTCACATATAGACCTTTAAACTCATGGAGTTGGGTAGATAGTAGAATGTTAAAGTCAGGGGCCCAATAGGTATAAACTGAACATTGGGAAGGTATACTGGGCCAATTTAATATCATAAATGTGGCATATTTATATCTATTGTTTTGTATAATACTTACTGTTATAAGAGAAGGAACCAGCTGTTGGACTGAAAGGGGAAACCTCTGGAGGGAAGAGGGTGGAAGGGCGGGTTAGGAAGGGGGAATAGGGAGGGGTTTGTTACTGAGATGTAACTTGAAGAAAAAAAATAAAGTATTTAAAAAAAAAAAGAATTGACTCATTTATTTTTTTTCAGAAAGCATGTTGTGCCAGGCATGGTGGCACATGCCTTTAATCCCAGCACTTGGGAGGCAGAGGCAGGCAGATCACTGTGAGTTCGAGGCCAGCCTGGCCTACATATTGAGTCCAGGACAGCCAGGACTATTACACAGAGAAACCCTATCTTCAAACACCATAAACCAAACCAAAACAAAAAAAGGCATGTTGTATATTGTGGACATGGATTTGGTACACCAAGAAGCACAGTAAATTCTGTAGCACTGCACAGTATGCCAATCTGTCATGATGCTCACAGGAAGCAGGCCCACAGATATATGCAAAAGATACAAGCAGAAGAGGGAAGAAGGCATTTCAATTTCTTTTATTCCAGCATTGGTCTCTCCTATATAGCCCTGAGTCTTCTGCCTGTTACGCTTGTAGGATTAGTCCGTGTAATATCACACCAGTCTCCTGCATCTAGAGTCACTTCCTTGTGCTGTTTTCTAAAGGGAAGTAAGTATGGCACATATCCAGTAATGGTCAGTATTAGTATTAAGTAGATATTATCCATGAAAATGTCTTCCCTGTGACTCACAGTAAGCTGTATTTTATGTATGAATTCTAGAAGCAGATAACATGAACTTTATTTACAACCTCACCAATTGCTTGTTTGTACTGAAAAACATGAAGAATTCAAAAGACGGTTGTGAGGATTCAAGGAGTTTATATACATAAAGCGTAAATAAGAGTAATGGGCACAAATTCCATGTTATATTAAATACTTGGTACTATTATTTGTTCCCTCCCTAGAATATAAGAGTCAAAAGTACAGATTTCTTATCTTCTGCACATCATGGTCCCAGCTCTAAGCTCATAACCAGATCTGTTAGGAGATGTTTCATTTCCAAAAGTTAACATGGAGACCAGATGTTGTTACTCTGAATAATTTATAACATCCTCATTACTGGAAAATTTTCAATGAAAATTTTTTTCTTGTGTTCTGGTCAATTTTCCCAGAGCCATCTTTTTTTCAAAGGCCTTGGTCTCTAGATGCAGGGTCTCTGAGCTGCAGTTCTTGTAGCATACTCATTCACTCTTTACACTGTTCTCACACTATAGTTTGTATGTATGACTTTGCATGTCCAAACACATCATCTTCAAGATGTAGATAAATAGATAATGATAGATAGATAGATAGATGATTGATAGATAGATGATATACAGTGGATAATAGATAGATGATAGATACATGATAGATAGATAGATTATAGATAGATACATGATAGATAAATAGATAATAGATAGATGATAGATGATCGATAAGTCATATGTGAATATGTAGATTATAGATACATAGATAGCTGAGAGATAAATAGATGACAGACATAAGTAGAAGATCCTATGTTTGTGTATATAGCCAATAGCCATCGAAAGTGTGTGAATATGGTTCCTCCCCTAAAAAGAGGTAGGGGCTAGCAGGACAGCTCAGAGGATATAGGAGCTTGCTGCACAAACCTGACAACCTGGATTGTCACCCTATTTACTGAAGAGTTTAAACTAATTCATCTGAAGCAGATGTAGTGATTCTACATGGGGCCTCACATAGAAACTACATGTACAAAATGAGGCTTACCTGGGAAATGTCTTGTAAAAACTGCATGCTGAAGAGAATGAATTTTATCACTCAGGCTAACAGCATGGGACCGATAGAGTGCTACTGAGTAAATTTTTGCTGCCGGCTACTACACATCTGATCTCTGGCTCTTCTGATATTATCGCTGACACTTATGTATCCCTCACCCTATGCAGGACCTGAAAGTCACTCTGTTGCAGTCACCACACACTGGCTTCTATACTCCCTGAGACTTGCAGCTCTGCCGTGCTCAAGTTGCGCTCACACCAGCCTTTCTTCCATCCTGCCACTGTCCTAACAGCATCTAATCAACACTACTCCATGTTCACAACCCAGATTACAGCTAAGAGAATATCCCAGATAGCACTCTCATGCTCTAATTTTTGTCAGCTTAATGGGTCTAGAATAATATTTAATTATTCTAATTTTTTATTATTATGATTTTAAGCAGCTCATCACAGGCTTGTGAGTGTTGGGGGTCTCCTTGGTACACTTTCTATTCAGATTGTGCACCGACTTCTAATCCTTCTCGATTTTCAAGATTTCTTACATATTCTAGAAGATACTAGTCTTAGTTTGTCTCAACTTTACAAATATTTTCTCGCACTCTGCCAGGCTTTTAGTGAATGTATCCATGGTGTCATTCAACAGAAATTCTTTATAGGTACTAAAATCCACCATATTTTAAGCTTTTACGTATGTGGGTTACAGGCTTGTTTCTGGTGTGCCTCTCTCTGTGTTGTTCCTATTGTCATCTACACATAACTTTCTTCCCTTCATGCATGGGAGGCAGCGCTCAACAGCCCCAAGATTATCCTGCCCCAGCTTTGCAAGTAAGCTATCCAGGGTCATAGGACTGAATCCTACTTGCTCAGCTTGGGTCTATCTGCCTACAGTGGGTAATCAAAAAAGGATGAGTCTCGCTTACTAGGAAGATCAGGAGCAAGACAAATTAAATTAAAAAAAAAAACCATAGGAGAGTTGGGAATAGGTGGTTTCTTAGAGGAATGTCAAGGTGATATTTCAAAAGACAGAGAAAGAAGTCCTGAGCAGGCACATAGATGTTGATTATAAAACGCAATTGCATTTCTTATTGCTCATTAGATTACTATGGCATCCTCCAGATAACTCTCAGATTTAAACACATCTCAGACATTTCTGAACACCATATCGCCACCTGGAAATTCTCTAGGGCCTGGTCTCCAAATGAATAGTTCTGTCAGAAAGGGACCATATCATTCAGGTCAACAGTTCCCAAATGAGACCAATGATTAGACTCACTAAATGAGATTTAAGAATACAGATTTAGAGGCTATCCTGCAGCCGTTCTGAAGCTAAACCTTGCAGAATAGACACCTAGAAATTGCTTTAACATAGTATCAGTTCCCAGTTGCCAGATAGAGAATCACAATGAACATTGCAATCCCCTTATTTCATACACAAGAAAGCTGGAATTCCTAAAGGCTGAGAGACACTTGAAGAAATGCTCAGCATCCTTAATCATCAGAGAAATGCAACTCAAGATGACTCTAAGATTCCATCTCACACCTGTCAGAATGGCTAAGATCAAAAACTCAAATGACAGTACATGCTTGTGAGGGTGTGGAGAAAGGGGAACCTCCTCCATTGCTGGTGGGAGTGCAGGCTTGTGCAACCACTATGGAGGTCAGTATGGCGATATCTTAGAAAACTTGGAATAGCTCTGCCTTGGGACCCAGCCATACCACTTCTGGGTATTCTTCCAAATGACTCCTCACTGAATCACAAGGAAGTTGCCTCATCTATGTTCATAGCAGCCTTATTTGTAATAGCTAGAAACTGGAAACAACCCAGATGTCCCTCAACTGAAGAATTGATTAAAAATCTGTGGTACAATTACACAATGGAATACTACTCAGCTATCAGAAACAATGAAATTATGCAATTTGCAGCCAAATGGATGGAACTAGAGAAGCTCATCCTGAGTGAGCTAAACCAGACTCAGAAGGATGCACATGGCATCTATTCACTTATAGTCGGATTTTAGCCATATAGTACAGGATAACTATACTACAACCAATGCACCAAAGGGAACATGGACATAGACTTTTTTGTTTGTTTTTTTGTTTGTTTTGTTTTGTTTTTGTTTTTGCTTTCTCTATCATCTGTCAATGAGACACTTTGCCCTAGTGGTGCTGCCTTGTAGGCCCCCAGTGTATGAGGAGGCTCTTGGCCCTCATATGACTGATGAACTGGGGCAGGGGACTGTTATCTAGGGACACTCCACTCCAGAGGAGTGGGATGGAAGGGATAGGGGGTAGAGGGTGGGAGGGCGGGACTGGGAGGGGTGGAAAGAGGACAATATGATAGAGATGTAACCTGAAGCAATAAATAAATAAATTTAAAAAAAAGAAGAAGAAAGCTGGAGCCTGAGAGAAGCAGAGTGTGTGTGGGGTGCTGGGCTCTTGGGCTAGTGTGTGCAGTTTCACTGTTGGACTTCAAACATCCTTTGACTCCTTTGCAAAGGGACTGTGAATATAAATATAATTACCTCAGGATTTGTCATTTGACAAACATGTTCAGGCTCTCATCTCTGTGCTTTATCTTGCCTAGAAATCCTGGTAGGCTTGCAACCATGGAAACAGAGCCTACAGTCCACATCAAGTTCAGCTACAGCTGCCCTGGACCCTAGATAGCAATCTGCAGATTCTGGGTGAAGGTGTACAAGGTTTCTTGCACTGTCTCCTCAGCACTGCAGATGTTCCAGAGGCAGCCACAAGAGCAAACCTCTTCCGGTTCAGATTTGGCTCTGTCACTCACCAGGTGCATAGCCATAAGCTATTGTACTTGTTCCCAGCATGGAGCTGACTGTGTCTCAGGGGCTCTTTGTGAGAATGGAATCCAGAACCTCTCCACAAAGAAAGTGCTCAGCAAACATCAGTAGTGGGTCTTGCTTAACAAGTCCTGTGCGTTAATACCGGCACAGAGCAATCCCTTCCAAAAGGAGCAAAGCATAGCATCTAAGTACCTCCATGACTTAGTCACATGAAGCTAAGACACGGTTAACATGGAGAAAGCTGGTAAGTGCCCCTCCTACTTGTAGGAAATGGGATCTGCCTAGGAATAGGACCCACAACCCCAACCTGGCTTCTTATGTCTGTAGTAAGGTCAGGTAGACACTCAGACACCGGCCCACTTCAGGAAACTCTGTGCTAGACTGTCCCATAGTCCACATAGAGGCAATCCACACCAACATGGCTCTTTGCGTTTCTTGCATTCCACAGACACAGGTTGTCACCGGCTACTGAGGAAGACTTGCCTACTCCCTCAGACCGGATCCCCTGGGATTTGCCTTCTTCTGTGTGATGGTTTGCTAAGAGCAGCCACAAGAGAAGGTTCAGAAAAAAGAAAAAAGAAAAACAAAAAAAGAAAAACAGTGCTGTGTTAATTACTGGTACCCACAGAAGGAGGCATGACAGGTCACGCAGAGCCATGTGAGGAAAACTCCATCCAGAGGCAGACGAAAAGGGTGGAAGGCAGGGTGATCACTATCTTTACTGTGGTCTCCACTAAAAGGAGGGGCAGGCAGGTGGATAGTTCAGGGTTAACTACACTAGAAAGTGGAGGGTTCTGGGATTTAGCCTATCAACTGGTCCTGAGAGGATTAAGGCAACAGAATATTGTTTCATGGGCAGAATAAGCCCCAGTAGAGGGCTATGCATTTGTTTCCACATCAAAGACACATCTTGGCTGGACCCTTTACTCTGTAAGAATTGGCTAGCCTTGTGCGAAGTGGTCTCTCACAAATCAGGAAGTAATTTTTTAATATATCAAAGTGTTATATATGCAGAAAATGTTTAAATGTTCACAATATACCCCAGAGCCTAGACTCAGCTTGACAGCAAACTGTTTCTAATCACTGCTCAATCTTTAATGTGTCTTACCCTGTATAAACTTCTCTGAGTTAAAACAGATTCTTACTCTGGTCACTGTAGAAGCATAAGGATGAAGGCCATACCACCTTGCGTACATAGAGAACCTATCATATAATGGCAGGGAACAATTGATATTTTATGAAGTCCTATTTTGTCTCAATGATGTGAACATGGTGTGTGGAAGTCATTCTTAGTAATCCATAATGAGTGAGCCTCTTCTAAGACATCATCCACTTCTTATCATGTCCCCATGACTTCCTACTTCTTTATGGCATTTCCTGTTCAGAGTGAGAACAGAATTTTTTCTTTAAACTAGAGTTTATAAACTTAATATGCAAAATAGTATGTTTGGGGGATTTTCATGGAAAACTATTTGAAAACAACTAACCTGTTTTTCCTGGTATTTCCTGTTAACTTTTTGACTTGTCAATACATTGACCCTTCCAGCCTAAGAAAGAGATCGTTCTAAGGAGAAGACACATAGCAAAAATCTTATGAAAGTTAAAAAGATAGTTTTAAAACCAAGATGTTTGCATTTCTAATGGTAGGAATGGGTAGGGAAGAAAAAAGCCTAAACATGTGGAAGCAAACTTTCCTAGTCTACCAGACTAGGAGTTTACTGAAATTAGGAGTCTTTGAGGAGAATCAAGAAAGGAAAGTAGCTTAGACAAGTGGCACATATTTGAGAAAATGGTTATGGTATGCTAAGATATATACCTTATCTACCAATTCTATGCAGAGAGGATAGGCTTGGAAGATCTAAGAAAAAAAGAACATTGTCCAGCTTCTGGTTACGTCCTGTACAATATGATATTCTCAATAAAAATTGCTATGTGATGCTTTCTGGAAGATGGACTCAGGGTAGTGAAGGATAAACATCTAGGAATGTCTTGAGAAGAATAAGATGTTCTCCCTCTATTGCTGTTTGCACACATGCTTCCCTAAAGCTACTGCATTAAAGGGCTGAGGAGCAGCTTGGGGCACTATTGGGATATGGGGCTTAGTAAAGGAAGTGAGGTCACTGAGGGCATTCCCTTAAAGGGGATAATAGAACTCTAGCTTCCCCCCCCTCCTTGGTTTCTAGCTATCACAAGGTAAGCAGGTTCCTGCCAAATTCAATCTCACTGAGATATTTGCCTTGGCATATGACCAAAGACAGTGGGCCCAAGTGGTATCAACTGAGATCTCTCAAACTTGGAGCAAAATAAATCTTTCATCCTTGTAAGTTGATTTATCTTTATTTGATAGGAGTGTGTGTGTGTGTGTGTGTGTGTGTGTGTGTGTGTGTACTCTCTAATTTTTTTAATATGTAAAATTAGTACAGGACTACAAAGAAAGAATTATAGCAAAATATATTATCAAAACTTTCTATTATAAAGATATTTAAAAACAGATCCATGATGCAGTAACAAATATCCTTTTTGAACACTTATTCATTAAGTTGCAAATGCATAATACCAAGGTAAAAATCAGTATAATGAATAGTTGGAGACAGCTACAATAATTAATAAAATATCAAAGCATTTCATTTATGTTCATGACAAAGTCACATTTTCTCTTAATGCTGTTGTGGTTTCATGCAGATGCATAGTTGGAGGAGTAAGTCATTTTAGTTGGAAAATAGTGAATTTAACCATGTGTTTTCTCCATCCAAGATCATTGGTCTCCTGGGTTTTACTCATGACTTTTCAGGGCCTACAGACCCTGTACCATACAGCTCCTGCTTAATTGATCAATGGATTTAGTCTGAAACATTTCAAAGCACCAAATTACAAAAAGCTGGGGGTCGTGAACAGTCATAACACCAAAGGCTGTACTTTATAAAAGGCACAGAAGATCTAGAGACTGATTAGATCTGGGCAAACCTATCTGCCAAACTACTTTTGAAAGAGCATAATTCTGGAAGACTATAAATGAAAAGTGCCCAAGTTGGCCAGATCCTACATTTAAAATTTTTATTTCTTTGGCAGTTTCATGGTGTCTATTTACTCTCTCCTCCCACCTTTTTCTACCTCCTCCTCCACTCCATCTCTTCCCCACCCAACTTGCTCCCAGATTCTTGACTTTTGGTTACATTTTATTACCCACCTAGTATAAAAAGGCCATCTGTGTGGTTGTTGGGTTGAGACTATCCATCACTATTGGATGAAAATATGAAAAGAAGCCAATTTTCTTTGTTTGTACATGATATAATTCTGTGCATATAAGACCCTAAAGATTCTATTAGAAGACACTTATAACTGGTAGACACATCAGAAAAGTGGCGATATTAAAAAATAAACATTTGAAAATCATTAGCCTTTCTATACACTAATTACAAACACACTGTAAAAAAATAGAAAAACAATTTAATTGCAATTGTCTCAGATAAATAAACATATAAATAAATAAATAAATAAATAAATAACCTCAGAGTAAACTTAACCAAGGAGGTGAAGACCTCTATAATGAAAAATTTAAAACTGTGAAGAAAGTACTAGAAAATGGAAATATCACCTATGTTCAAGGATTGATAAAGTTAATATCATGAAATTGGCAATCCTACCAAAAAATTTATACAATTTAACAATGCAGTCCCCACCAAAAATCTTGAAATTTACTTGAAAACATAAACGACCTTGAATATTCAAAACAATTCTGAGACATAAGAACAATGCTAGAGGGATTAGCATTCTTGATATCAAGTTATGTTACAGTGCTACAGTGATATGAATGGCATTGTATTGGACAAAACTTAAGGCTTCGCAGTTACCTAATTTTTGACAAAAGCACTGTCTTAGCTAGGGTTTCTATTGTTTAAAAAAAACCACCATGACCAAAAGCAACTTGGAGAGAAAAGGGTTTATTTGTCTTACACTTCCACAACAGTTATTATCATCGATAGAAGTCAGAAAAAGAATTCAAACTGAGCAGGAACCTGGAGACAGTAGCTGACACAGAGGCCACGAACAGGTGTTGCTTACTGGGTTTCTCATCATTGCCTATTCAGCCTGCTTCCTTTTAGAACACAGGGCCATCAGCCTAGGGATAACACCACCTACAATGGACTGGACCCTCCCCTATCAACCACTAATTAAGAAAATGCCTCCATAAGATGGAGACATTTTCTTAGTTGAGGTTTCCTCCTCTCTGATGACTTTAGCTTCCATCAGGTTGATGTAAAACTATCTAGGATGGACACTAAAAATATACACTGGTGTTTAGAAAACTGGGTGACTACATGTAGAAGGATGAAACATGATCCATATCTCTTGCCACACACAAAAAACAACTCCAAATAGATCAAAGCCTTTAAGTAAAAATTAAATTCTGAAACATGTAAAATGTGGGGACTATGCTACAACATACAGGAACTGCATTTTTGAGGAAAAAAATTCTTGAGCTTTGCAAGCTAGATAAACTTCTTAAAGAACATCTAAGCCTTTAATCCTAGAATTCAGGATGCAGTGGCAGGAGGATATCTGTGAGTTTTAGGCCAGTCTGGTCTACACAGTGAGTTCCAAGACAGTCAGAGCTGTGTAGAGAGACCCTGACTCAAAAATGAAGCACAAAGGATCATCTACCAAATTCCTTGAGGCCCTTATGAGAGAGTAGTATTTGGAATAAGGAGAGGGGAAGCCAGTGCATTGACCATGACAAAGAGAAGAACCTTGAGTAATGTCAGCTATTGTTATTTTTACTGAACAAAGCTTCCTTCTTATATTCTAATATCTAGCTTAGTAGATTTTTAACAAATTAATGTAGCTTTCCAAGGGTTTGTGAATACATTAGATTAGAGAGACAAAAAAGTATATAAAATGTATAGTTTGGTAGTTAAGAAGTAATCAGGAATTGCTATTAGTATTAATTAATTAATATTAAATATATTCAATACTTATTTGTGTTTATATGGTTACTAATGCTTAAAAATGCAACAAGGCAAACTTAGACATTAAAGTAATAAAAACAATGTTTAAAAATACTTATTTTCTGAGAGTACACTGACTTGGAATTATTCTCTTGGGAATGGAGTCTTTTCGTACTTCCTGAGAGCTAATCATATCTCTTTCCTCCAGTGGATTATGGAGCTGAGGGAAATGATGAAACCAGCTGGAGCTTTCCAGATGTGCACATGTCCTCTTATACTATGACCTAGTTTTGATCATATGAATGAAATAGAAGCACAGAGTTGCTATGCTTCTTGCAAATGCCTTGATATGCATCAAAGCAAATCTGCAGAGTTCAGCCTTCTTACTGCAAGTGTTAATGGTTTAGCTGAGATGGGTAGAGGACGAACTTGACAGGCACCACGCCATAAACTTATAGCAACAGGGTAGTGCTGGGTGTACAGCTTTGCCTGCTAGTTATTTCCACACCACATCTCTACATATCACTCAATATGTTTTACACTGTCCCAAGTATTTGATTCAAGGGAACCTGGGGACCTTGGCTAATCAGAGCATTTTTTTTTTGTCATGAGTTTTGGAATTGGGTTCAGATAGTAAAGTCATTCTTTCTTAGAGACAGACAAACTAGCAAGGCATAAAGCTTATACAATGTCACTGCCACATTCTTGGTATATACATACACAAGAAGAAGAACATAGGAGGTAAGGAAAGGAGTGGAAAGAAGGCTCTCCAACTGCATGTGATCCAATTCCAGCCAAACTCAGTGCATCCTCTGCTTGGGTGCCATCATATCATGCTAGGCAGGTCACATAATTGCCACAGACCAAGGCTAAGTCAAGAGTAAATTCTTTCAGTACAGGAAGCCTATCCAGGCTGGTCACATGGTTGACACACAGAATGTACTGAACAAAATTTGGAGATTCCATTAAGTAACAAGAAGCCAACATTTCCTGCTCCTAGTATTGCCCCAAAGGGAGCAAAATGAAGCAAACAAACCAATTTAATGAGTGAGAGCCTTGTTTTATAACAGACCCATTATATTTCCAAGTGAATCACTCTTTCCCTTGAAGAAACAAATTGGAGGAATATCAGTGGTAAGAAGATGAGTGTTCAGTGAAGGATCATTTTCATATTGCCTTTCAGTTGAGGGAGGCTGACTGTAGCTTTGCAAGCCCACATTCATCTAGCTCCTGTTTAGAGGCACCTGAATCATAGCTACACAAAGCTGTATTGCAGTCTGACTCCAGGATTTGTTATCTGCATAAATATGGATGGGTCCATTTCTTTCATCACTGTCTTTTGTGTGAATGTACTGCCTGTGCACTCTGGGGGTTTTTCTGGGAGACTAAGCACCCTAATTTCGCAGCTAGAACTCACTAGACTTAAATTTAAGAAAACAGTCTGGAAGCAAAGTGGAAAAATTGGTTCTTCTATCTTTGGATGCAAAGGGTGCATTGTCTCCCCACCCTTTGGGAATTGTTCACTCTGCATCTATCTATTGCTAATGTGTATTGTGATCATACTCTTTGTCATGTACCATTGTAAGCAATTTGCATATAGAAGGCAATTTGTTTCTCACAGCATTCTGATAATCTTGTTATATGCATATTGTAGAGCATGAAGAGATTTACCTACCAAAGTAAAAGTAGTATTTGAACTCAGGTAGTTACAGTCCAAAGCTTTTTTTCTTTCTGCTTTTTAAAAAATTTATTTTCTATTTCTTCAAGTTATATCTCAATCACAATTCCCTCCCTACTCCCCCCTCCAGTTCCACTCTCCCACCCTCTTCCCCTCAACCCCCCATCCACTTCCTTTTTTTAAGTTTAAGGTATATCTTCCCTCACCAAAAGCTCCCCCTTTCAGTCCAGCAAATGGCTCTTTCTCTTATAACAACAAATACAATACAAAACAACAGAAATAATTAGGCCACAATTATGAGAGTTATAGGGCTTAGCATACATTCCCAATGTCCAGTCCATATGTATTTGGCCCCTGACTTTAACATTCTACTATCTAACCATCTCCATGAGTTTAAAGTTCTATATCCAACTCAGCTTCCATCCTAACTTGCATCACAATTTTAAAAACATCTTGTTAGATCCAGAACACCCTCTTGATTCTTAAACAACTCAGAATTTAACTATGAGACTCTAGCTATCTAGTCTTCAACCACAGAGACCTGAGAGGGATAAATATATCAGTCCAAAGCTTTTAACCATTGGACCATGCTCACTGAAAATATGCTTATGCATGTACGCATGTACCCGGGTTTAGGACGGCATGGCTACTAAAACTGCATCACTGCCTTCTCCCATGAAGCTTACTAGACAGTCTAGTGGGGAGATGGATAAAAGTTGGAAAAAGAAGTGAACACTGGCTTGTTGATAAAGGATTTCCTAATGGAAAGACATGTGTGTGAAGTGATAATTAGGAATTGCCTAGAAAAAAAAGAGGAGGGCAGAGAAGAGTGGGCGGAGCCACACACCACAGGGTCTGAGGTGGCAGGAGCACAGTTTGCTGGGGTCACCACGTAGTTTTATATGGTTGTGGCGCTGAAAGCTGAGCAGGTCGTGGAGTGCCAAGAGTGACCCTGAGAGCAGGGAAGACATTTCACTAGGAAACATTTGCTTCCAGATCTAGGAATAGGATCGGATGTCAAGACTTGGCTTTGCTGCCTGCTTTGCACAATGGCTTCAGCAAATTGCACACAACAAGGACCTGTGAGCCTGATGACAGCTTCTATCACTCAGAGGTAAGATTTACCAACACCCAGAGAGGGAGGGAAAGAGAAATGATGAAAGCTTTAGGGTCTTCTTCATTTTGTGCCCTGCAGCATCTGCAAAACTCTGAAGACACATGGTCTTTTTGATGGCCATGACCACACAGGGAAGCCACACTCCCATGAATATTTTCTTGTCCCATAAAGTATGTGTAGTTACACATAACAATGGGCTTCTGACCATTATCTCTCCCTCTCCATCCCAGAGTGTAGAGTTCTTAACATTCCGTGTGGTTAGAGCCATAGGTGCCTTTATTTTCACCATATTTCATCCCAATAGGAACCCTTTTTACAGTCCGCCTGTTCTAAAATTTACAGCGGAACAACTACAAGATATGTCCATTGTATTTTATCCTCAGCAATGAGTGCACTGAATTGTTTAAGTTTGATGTAGGATAAACTAACTGAAGCAAACAAACATAAAACAAAAAACAAAAACAAAACCTACTTGCAGATGTGGAATATTAAGGCCAGAAGGACTGACAGAAAGCCTTCTCCACCAAACTAACAAGATCCAAAGCCTTAGTATGGAGAACAGTGTAATGGTGCCAGTTTGCCTCCTGTGATTTCTGCAGTAGTGGATTCACTCATGAACTAGTATCCTCCTACCCAGTTCACAGCTATTTCCTTATTTGTCCTCCTGTCCAATGGGGCAGACCCTGTTTCCATGTCCACAGACTCAGATAATTAGACCGAGGACACTGCAGGCTGGGACACATGCAGGCACTCACACTTCATTGTCTCTCTTCAGTGTGTGAGTTTCACCAAGGTGGAAGGAGCTCTGCCTCTGAAGCACTTCCAACCTCCTCCATTCCATCTTATTCTTCACCCAGCTAGCTTGCCTCTGCTCCTCCTCTCTTCTGCTGCCCCTGTATGCTCTCCCACAAGGAAGCACGGGCTGCTCTCAGCGCTCTCCATGATTGTCACAGAAGCTCTCTGCGGCCATACAATAAGTCATCTGCGCTGTTGATGAGTATATATGCTACTTGGCCATCTCCCAGTCTTGTATCAAGTGCTTTAAAGTCTGGCTTGGACAAAGGACATTTGGGGTTCTTGAGTCTCTCAAACTCAATGGATCTTTTGTATGACTCAGACAATTACTTCTAAGGCCCAATGTCTCTCAAGTAAAAGGATGTATGGCTCTTTTACAGATACGAGCCAGTTATGAAGGATGACAGCTCCAGGCACTGGGCTAGACAGAAGTTGGAGAATATCACCCAGATCATTCTTTATAACACAAATTAGAGAAAGGAAGGATGAATTGTTTATACTGAAACTACATGAAGGATGACATTAGATGAAGCAAGGAAAGCCTTGGGCTAGGCATATAGCCCTCAAGGAGAGTTGTTTTTCCTTGCAATATTGGAAATCCAACTCAGGGAGCTGCACATGGTAAAAAAAAATGCTCAGCCTTGAGATATAAATGTTTCTGCTTCTTTTTTTTTGTAGCAAGATATGCTGGTGCCCAGAGAGCCAGGAAGGGGTATGAGTTAAGGCTTTCACTTATATTGAAGACCGTGAAAATGGGTGAAGCTGGGAGACAAGTCAGACACAGAAAGGTAAGTATCACATTGTCTTTGTATGTGCAAATCTGGGAGGGTGACATGAAGACCATAGACAGAGTATTGAGGGAACAGACTAGTGTGTGTGGAAAGTACAAGAGGAGCTGGGTACGTGGTAGTGGGGACGGTGGTTACGATCACCTCGTGATATCTATGTAGTTGGAAACATAAGGAACCCCATTTATTTGCACAATTAATATGATTGAATGATTATAACAAATGAAGTTCATATCATTTCTTCATTGGAAAGCATCAATAACAAGAGCATGACTTGAAAGTAGAAGGGGATCTGTTAGGATCTGAGATGGGAGGTTCCTATTATTACAAAGAGGGTAGCTGAAGAGAGGAGGATAAACACTATCAAAGCGTAATGAATGCTTCCATGGAAATGCCATAAGGACACTCATTAATTTGTTCAATTAATATGATTAATATAGGGGGCCTCAAAGTTGGCTCAGTGGTTATGTATGTCCTTTTATGCTCCTGAGTTTGGGTATCAGCACCCACATTAGGAGGCTCACAACTGCCTAGAACTCTAGCTCCAGAGATTTCTTAAGCCTTGGGCTTCCCTGGGCACTAGACTCAAATGTACATATCATACCCCTCCCACACAAACAGACATATATACATAATTGAAAATAAATTGAAAAGTTAATCTTAGTGGGAAGGAAAGTATATGAGATGGTATTCTCTTCTCACTAGTAGTTTAACATCCCGTCTCTCCACTCTCCACTCTGACCTCTTTAAGTCTAGAATAGCTTTGAAGTTTTCTCTCACCAAAGACAGAGTCCCAGCTGTGGTATTGTGGAACCAGGGGCAGAGGGGCATAGATTAAGTCAAGGATTTGCACACAGCCATGCCCAACCTGCCATGTGGATCCAGGTCCAGAGGAAACAGATTCTGATAAGAAAGAACCATAATGAGAAGCAGAGGTGAGGATGGTCTGGGTGTCAGAGTCCTAATCCTCCATGATGCCAGACAGGTCCACCAACACTATGGGATAAAGAAGACCCCAAGGAACTTTGGAAAGAAGGTCATGTGGAAGCTTAAGCAGTTAGAGTTGGTTTCTGTGGCATTTCATCAAGAGACTCCTTATACTGCTGGCCAAGTCTTTCCAAGATGCTCCAAGGAAAACAATTAAAAGGTACAGTGGCTTCTCACCCACCTGGAAGTTGTGTACATTTTCACGAGGTGACTGTGCATGCCTGTGATTCATTATAATGTAGCAGGATGGGTGCAAATGAGAAGCTGAAGATTGTCTTCTGAATGCTTTTAAGTTTTGAAACTGTGCTACCTGTTTTGTTTCAAAATTGAGGAGAGAGTTGGAGCTCAGGACTTCTGCAAGACAAGGTCTGGTTTTTGACAACAATGGCATAACAGCAATAATATTAACGATCATTGTCTTATGGTTTGCAAAATGCTTTCTTCTCCACTTGCTCATACTTCTGGGCCTAGGTAAGATGTCATTCCTGTTAGCTTCACCTTGCAGAGGAAGGAACCAAGTTTTAGAGAGGCTAAGAGTCTCCCCCAGGTCTACATAACCGGGCAGTGAAACTGCTGGGCCTGGGCTCAAACCCTCTGACTTGGATCTCAAGTCACCTTTAACACTCTATGGTGCCAAAGAAAACATTCACAAAGCTACAAAGGACCATGAATCTGTGTGAAAATGACTTCACAGAAACAACTCATCTTTCTGAAGAGCAAGGACTTTGTCTTCTTGGGGAACAGAGATTCATGGCATCAGCACAGAGACACTTTGCCACAACCTGCTAGTTCCTTCCCCCAGAGTCCCTGGGGAGCCACAGATGGTATTCTGACTTCATGGAGCTTAAAACAGTGTATGGTGTATCATGAACTGCAGTAAATGTTTACTGAGTGAATGAACAAAGAAACAACTGAATGAGGTGAAGAGAAACAAATCTATTTATTAGTTGGGGTGCCTATGATCAAAGCATCATTTATATTTGTGAAATTGTCAAATGGAAGTTGTTCCACTTAAACCTATGAGATTATAATCTGGGTATTTTAACCTTCAATAATCATAGATTTGGGGGAAACCATGAGAGCCCAGACATTTGAACAGGATTTTGTGTATTACAGGCATCTTCTTTGGAAATATTACTCAGGATATGTCAGAGCCTCAGAGGAATAACTGAATCAAAGAGTCAAAATACTGGTGTTAATACCAGAGGGGAAACAAACACACCAGAAGAAATGTCTCTCTTTTGTGACCTGTTGTGACTCACATGTTTGCACTGAGAACTAGATATGGATTGACTAGTCCCCTCCAAAACTCTGAAACCACATTGGCATTTAAATGCTATTGCAACAGGATTGACAGGGGGATGTTTAACTAGTATCATGTAACAGGCGTGCAGCTCTCAGGAATGTATGAAGTGTTTCGTGGGGAATAGGTTAGATATTCTCTAACTTTTTCTCTGAGTTGTCTTCCTCCAGTTAGGAGGCAATAAGATGACTCCCCAGATGCCACACTTGGACAGTGGACTTCCTAGGTTCCAGAATCATCATGAGTCAAACAGATTTATACTTTTAGAAGTAACCTAGTTAAACTCCTAAGGGCAAAGACTAGAGAGCTTAGCGGCTGCCAGAGAAGCTCTGTGCTCTCACAATAGAGTCCCAGGCCCTCCTGTGGTCCACGGTGTGACATAGAGACATAAATTGTTTATTCCCAAGGCTGTTTGTAATGTGAACAGATTTAGACATGAAAAATTGCAGGCAAACATGTATTTTGGAATATTGCTTAAGAGGAAATCCTTTGAAAAGACAAAAAAAAAAAAAAAAAAAAAAAGAAGTAACCTAGTTAGTGGAATTAGGTTTTAGAAGCAGGAAACAAAGCCAGAAATGAAGCCCAGGGATGTTAGAGAAAGTATGAAACAGAAAGGGTGTTCAGTGAGGTCACATTTTTTTTCCCTGTAACTTGATGGGAGGAAAAGTCAGTGGGAAAATAATTTGGGGCTTTGTGGCATAGAGAATACCTGTAGGCTAGAACATTTCTACCTTAACCTTGGAATCTTGAGCCAAATTTGTTCCATTCTTAATTTTTAAGCTTTGTTTGCTTTTCAGTGTGTATTTAAAAATAAGTTTGCAGCACATGAATTTGGAAGTTTGTGAGACAATCCTCCTTGAGGGAGAAGAGTGGAACTAATGATATCTGGAACTGCCTTTCACCTGTATGTTTATAACATCATCTAAAAGAGTCCTATGAGAGAACACCACTCTGCTTGTGTTTCTATGTGATGAATTGCATCTTGTTGCTATGATAACCAATGCACAAACTATAGCATAGAGGAAAAGGGAGTGCAACATACAAGGCAACATGAAATTGTTATGACAACAGTAGTTTCAGAAATAAGTAAATTATTGCTTGTAGTTTTCTTTCTTCCAATAATGAGTTTTATAGTCTAAACACAAATCAGATGTTCACCCCAATTTGCAGATACCATAGTAAATATTAACAGTGGTACACTTAAAAAGTTTCACCTCTATTTGGGAAGAACAGGTGAATTATATTGTTTATCTCTCTATCCATTGATCTGTCTCTCTGTCTGTCTGTCTGTCTGTAATTCATCTATAATGCATGAAAAGAGTACATATTAATGCATGTTTGTATGCATACCTAGAAAAGCCTAGGTGGTGAGACACACAAAGATTAACATGATTATTTTAGGTAGAGATATAGCTAATGATACTCATGCATTCACAGCTAATGGTTTTCAAATTTATTGAGGCATGGGTTTCATACCATAAAATTTACCCCTATGATGCATTCAGTGGAGTGGGTTTTAGTATTCATTGAGGTGTACAGACACCGTAATGGCCCCACTGTAGAAATTTTATTACCCAATAATGATGCCACATGGCCATTACCAGTCATGTTCTCTTTTTTTGACTCCCTACACTCTACCTACACCCTACTTTAGTCTCCTGAGATCATTAATATACTTGTGTATCTGTGAATTTAGCTCTTATGAACTTTTCATATAAATAAAACTATATCATTTGTGGCATTTTGTTCCTGTTTGTTTCTTTTGTTTATCATGTTCTCAAATTTTATCCATGTTATAGCATGTATCTGCATTTCTTTCCTTGTTTTTCCCTAAATAGTATTTTAGTGTGTGAATATCCATCATTTGGTTTACTCATGCCCTGACTGATAAATATTGAGGCTGTTTTCACTCTTTGACTGTTATAAACAATGTGGCTAGGAGCATTCATGTGTAGCATTATACATGGATATAATATACGTTTTAACTTAGTTTGAGCATCTCCTAGGACTAGAGTTGCTGTGTCACATGTTAACACTCTCTCCAACATTTTGAGCAACTACTGGGATGCTTGCGTGACTTCACCAGCATACTTTCCCACCAATGATGTAGGAGTGCTCTAGTGTTCTTCCCTCTCTCCAAACCTATCTTTTTGTATTCTAACTGTCCTATTGACCAAGAAAGAATGATAGATATGTATTTAACACAGTTTGTTCTCTCTGGAACTCTGCTTGGTTCACTACCAAGAGGATGCAGGACATTTAAGAAAAGATGGGAGGAGTCACTGGGTAATAGCTCCCTGGTAGATCACTTGCTTTGTATGTGGGAGACCTTTGTTTCAATGCCCAATACCACAAGATGAATTAGGTGATGGGCTAGGTTATTAAGATAGTGTCTTCTTGTAGGGTGTTAATTTTTCTTTCTGGGTGACTGGATTAGTCACTGTGACTGCAGGCTGTTACAGAGTGAGCCCCACCTTGCTTTGCCTCTTTTGAATGCACCCACTTGACTTCCACTTTTCTATCATGTTGTAGCATCACACAAGGATCTTACTGGATGCAGCCTCCTGCTCTTAGATTCATGGTCTCAGAACTTTAAACTAAAACAAATGTCTTCACTGTACAAATTACCCACTCCCAGGAATTATGTGATAGTAACAGGAAATGAACTAAAGCAATAATAGTATCTTACTATTGTTTTAAAAATTTATCTCATAGTTATGTTGCCTTTTCATGTGCTTAATGCCCATTCCTTTGTGTTCATTAGAGAAACATCTATTCAAATCATTTCTATGCTTTTAATTGGATTTTTTTATTGTTGTAAAAGTTCTCTACAAAATTTAGTTGTAACACATAACATGCATTTCTTTCAATTTAGTTGATATTTCCACTTTCTTATTGTTAGCCTTTCTTGTTCTCAAGTTGTCAATTTTGATGAAATTCCTTTGCTATTTTTTTCCCATTTATACTTTTGGTGTTGTATCTAAGAAACATTTGTTTAATATTAGGTCACAAAAATATTGGTATTGGGGATGAAGACATGTCTCAGTGGTAAAGAGTACTTGCTGCTCTTTCAAAGGACCCTAGTTCAGTTGCCAGCACCCATCTTGGGCAACTCACAACTGCCTGTAACTCCTGGTCACCATGGATACTCAGTTATATACACACACATATAAACACACACACACACACACACACACACACACACACACACACGTGCATGTGCACAAGTATAAATAACAAAAAAATTCTTAAAAGTGATAAAAAATAGTATTGTATTTAATTATGAGTTTGGATTTTACTTATGTACATGTCTATTTTAAATTTTGTTTTATGTGAGTTAAGGTCCAATTTCACTTTCAGGAGATATCAGTTGTCCTTGCTGTATGTGTTGAGAAAATTATTTTTCCTCCTAGATGATCCTAGATCCTGTTGATAATCAATAACATTAATCATCATAGACCTTTAGGTCTGTAAAGTTTGAAAAGGATTATGTTCAATCTTAGATGGAAGCCGTGATTATTCCTGTTTATTTATTTATTCATTTATTTATTTTATGCGTTTTATTTTTATGTGCACTATTTATTTTTTTTCTTATGAATTTGTATTTCATTTTTAGGAAATGAAATCATTCTGTAATATAGAAAAGTTTTGTAGGTTTTGAAATAATGTTAATGATTTGCCAGTTTCCTGGGTTGGAGTTGAATTTCTGAAGCAAGATGAGTGGGGGCAGTAGAACAGAGGGAGTAAGCAAGGCTTCATTGAGAAGGAGAGAAACAGCAGGGAGGGGGTCCCAAAAATGTGTTGCCAAATATCATTCTTTTGTATGTATAGACAATAGAATTAAGATTAGTTATAATAGTGGACAAAGGACTATTGTACTATATCATTTGGAAAATGGTGTAATGACTATTTCTTGTTTTAATAAAAATAATTTTACTTTCTTCCCCCTCATTTTCCAGATTTACCTAAGAAATATAGTAGTTCTTGTTAACCTTTTGTTTTCCTTCAGATGTGTAGGAAAAATGGGACTATCTACCATGATAGCCTCAAGAGAGGATGAAAGGTATGGCTCAATGTTATCACCCTTTTGGTGGTTATGATTGGTTTAGGGGTGAGTAGGACCAGTGTTCTTTTTCAAGTTTAAGATACACACACACACACACACACACACACACACACACACACACACACACACACACACAC
>CAJQZJ010032362.1:2769620-2811004 GCA_907164525.1 Lophiomys imhausi | reverse complement strand
CACACACACACACACACACACACACACACACACACACACACACACACGAGTGGGGAGGCATTCACTTTCCCTGAGTTCGGTTGAGAGTCCTTTGTGTAGCCATGTTAGAAAAATCTTGTCAGTACAAGAGAGGACTTCAACTCCCTCTGTAGCCAAGGTAGTACTTGTACTCCTGATCCTCCTGCCTTAGCCTCCTGAGTAGATGGGATTACAAACTTGACAAATACTTCTATCAAGTGAAAATTCCAAAATGAAAGTTACTGGGAGGTTAAAAGAATCAGTTGCCTTTTTTCCTTCCTGTTTATGTAGCACTTTGGTTACTCTGGCACTAATGGCTACTTTCAGGCCACAAGCCAATTCATTTTTCTCTCTAACCAAACCTTCAGCTTTGCTAAAATTCTTCTTGGCTCTATAAATAATGGATCCTATTCCCACATAGTAAAGTCTCTTCTGGTCCTAACTCTTCTCTAAACTAAAGATTCACTTTAAATAAGAAGGTCACCTGGTTAAGGCCAATGAAAGGTAAAAGGTGCCAGGCCTGGGGGCACATACCTATAAATCTCAGCAGTTGGCAGCTGACACAAGAGCATTGTAAGTGTAAGACCAGTTTAAGATGCATAACAAGTTTCAGAAAGACAAGAAGGAATAAAAGGAGAGAGAGAGAGAGAGAGAAAGGGAAGGAAGGGGGAGAATAAACAAGTTCTCAGGAGGATATTTGGGAAAGGTTTCTCCATCCTGTTCAAAGCTGATGTCCTTCTCATCTTTGAATAGTTGTGTGAACACATGTTGCATGGATTGCAGCAGCTCTTTTGTGATCATGAGGGAATGAGCCTGTACCAGCGAGTTCCTGTGCAGTTGTACGGAGTGGCCCTGTAAAAGGGTGTCTGGATATTCTGTTCTAATCACACTTTTGTTTTCTGACATGGGCTGTACTAGAGGATGGGGCCCTTTATTCTAATTGGCACAAAAGTGCAGAATTGGCATTTGTAAACCACAGTTTACTCAAATGCTCTCTCCCCTGTGGTGAGAACACCTCAATTTGTTATGCATTCATCACATGTTCCTATGGTTTTGTGGTTAGCTTACATGTTATCTGATAGTGAACTCCAAAAGGGAAAAGACAATGGCTTATGAGTCAATCCATTCTGTATGGCTGGCATATAAGCCATACAGATGATAATTTTAAAATGCTTAATGACTAAGGGGTATGCTGAGTTTTATATTATCCAGTTAACATCACCATATGCTATGCATACAAGATGTCAAACATCTGGGCACATTAGAGCATCTGGATGAATGACTGAATATGTTTTCATCTTAATTGGGGATGTTTTGGCATCAAGTAATTTAACCCCGAGGTTAGCCTGCAACACTTGGGGGCCCTCCTGCCTTTATTCTCAGATGTGGTGAGATGCTGAACTGTCGCAGATGAGTGATGGCTGCTCAGCATGTCATCATAACTCCAGGGAATTTTCTTCAGCCAAGATTCCTTTGAAAGACCTTCCCTTGTTCCAGATGTTGCATATATGACAAGATGTGTTGTAGCATGCTGTTGAAAGCATAGTCAGAAGAAAAGTCTGAGGAGGGAAATGTTAAGAAAGCCAATGTTCCTTTGTGTAACCAGAGGCCTCAGACATCGGTCTAGGCATTAACATAATTTGATGTCTTTTTCCTCTTCTTTTTCTTTTAAGCATGTCTTCTCCATTTCCAAGTCTCAGATTTGGTCTTGTGTTTGTGACACTGTGAGCATTCTTTTGAAGACTGAATGCTCCCTACAAGGGAGCCCTAGTGACCGAAGAAATCATTTCACGACTCCACCCTAACTTATTTAACAAATTTTCTGATACTGCTTACTTAGATTATTTTTGATGTTTTATTGCTAATGTAAACATTTTGTGCATAATTTGACTAGTTTCTAAAGTCCTAGACAAGGAATAATTGGATAGAAGAGTATGGAATTTTGTTTTTGAGGGACTTAATGTTATTTTTCTATTAGCTGAAATGACAAGTTAGAACAGAAGTGATGAATTCAAATAATGGTTACTATTGATGTTAGAGTTCTGAAGATTACAAGTCAAGTGGGGCTGGCTGTTTGAGTCTCTCAAAAGCTAAAATGAAGATGTGAGCAGAGTCTTGTCCCATCTAGAGACTGGGGCAAGGGTTTCCAGGGTCTCGTGCATGGCTGGCAGAATTCATTTCCACATAGCTATAGAGTAGGTCTAGCTTCTTATTCCTCTTTTTCTTTTTAATGATTTGTTTTTTTAATTTTATGTGCATTGGGTATTTTCCCTGCATGCATGTCTGTGTGAGTGTGTCAAATACCCTGGAATTGGAGTTACAGACCGTTATGAGCTGTCATATCGGTACCAGGAATTGAACCAAGGTCTTCCAGAAGAGCAACAGTACTCTTAAATGCTGAGCCGTCTCTCCAGCCCCAATCTTCTGTTCTTAAAAGCTCAGGTTATTACACTAGATCTAGCCAACAATTTCCCCGTTGTAAGATGGACTTACAGCCTTAGTTCCCACAGGAAAATCACTTTAGTCCTGTAGAGATTGAAAACCAAGGGAGTGGAGGATCCTGCCAAGCTCAGACATAGGATCGAGTAACTTCTAGAATGTTCTATAGCTGTTTCATTTACCTCTAGCATTAAATGAGAATTTCTATCTTCTACTCTTTGCAAATTAGGAAAGCGGACCACATCTGACAGGTCAAGGAAGTGGTATCTCCATGTTTCAAAAATGTTCATTGGGTTGTTGATCAAAGTGAATTGTGAGGAGTGTTTTATAAAAAGTCAATCAGGGCAGTGTTCCAGGTAAAATAAATACACACATTGAAACACAGGCCCGCATCTCATGTACTTAAGTCTATATGGTTCATTTCCTCCCCCTAGACTGATTGTTTCTCTTCCGCACAGCTTGCATGGAACTCTGAACAGAGGGTTGCCAAACCAGATGTCTAGCAGCTGAGTTAAGAAGTGAACACAGCCGACAGCCCGAGGAGGTCACCAGGACTGCTGCCGTCAGTATGCTGGTGTGGGCTTTGAGAAAACACCACAAAAAACTATCTTTCCTTTTGGCATTGTGCCAAATATGCCACAATGTCCTTCATAGATTAATTCACACACACAGGCAAGCAAAATGATGCCAGACTCAGACTGCTTTCAAAATAGTGGATGTGAGACCCCCAGATTTTAAACTGCAGGATGACTGCAAAGGAAGAAAGGAAAAACATATGGAAAAACCGCAGCACAGTGGGCTTGTAGAAAGACACTCATAAACTTGATAAAATAAATACTTCCGTTGATGGAAAGTCGTATACTTCATACAGATGGTCTGTTTTATGAAAAATGCAATAGCACACTGATACTCAATTCAGAGGATTGAAAAACTCTGACTCTTATCTATAGATTGGTTTCAGGAGCATTTGACTCTAATACATGGATTTGGTAACAAAGGCTACAAATTCAAAGCTTTTCCTTGCTTTGAATAGACAAAATGAACGGAAACTTGGCCAACACTGTTACATCAAACTCAGAAGATAAATTGTCTGAAATAGTAAACCAGATTCCTAGCATAATGTTACATTATATATATACTGATTTGGTTTTGTGTTTTGTTTTTTTTTTTGTTTTTTGTTTTTTGTTTTACAATGGACAACTTGTATTTTTGAAAGTAGCTCATGCTTGGGTAGGACCATTCAACTCATTAATTTGATCTTCCAAAAAAACAAAAAAGATAACAGGAAAGTTCATAGGTTATTCTTGTGGGTGTGGGCAATGGTGGACAGGGGCTTTGAAAATTATTTTTCATTTCTGGAATTGACTTCTAATTCCACATTCAGATTATGAAACTTCACATGAAACATGCACATTGCTTTTCTAAATATAAAATTAAATCAAATGTAAAGAAGATCCTGTGTAGTCCAAGGCATATTTCAGAGCATTTTTAATGTGAACAAGATCATTGAACTTGCAGGTTGTCAGTACCAGAGGTAACAAAATTGTAGTCTGTATGTGAAGTTTCAACCTAGAGGTGTGTCTTATTCATCATTTTAAACAAACAAACAAACAAACAAAAAATACCCAAACAAACAACCCATAAATTAATTGTGAATCATTGGAGACTGGGGAAATTTGCATCAACATTCAAATTGTGAACTTCTATTAAGGATTTAGAAGATCTGAAGTAGGCTTATATTGCTGCAGAAAGACAGTCTGGGACAACAAAATAGACGTCACCTCCTGAACAATATAGCCTGAACAGTAGTCTTCTTTGTCCTAGGCTTCAGAACTTTCTGGGGAGACTGGTACTTGCTGTTATCTATCAACCAGTAGGGTAGTGAATGTCATTAGGATTGGCCATCAGCACCTCACATAGGCCACTGTTCTGTGTGGATTTGATGTGTGTTTTGTTTTACAGCAAACACAGTGAAGCCTGGGCTTGGTCATTCTCTGGTTAACTGTGCCAAGTATCTGATCCTCTAGAGCTGTCTGATCCTCACTTCAGACAGAGACATGGCCTTCCACGTAACTCTATCTGAAGACTGCTGGGTGCTGCTTGTGAACTAGAGTAGAAGAAGGTATTCCCAACGAACCCAACACATATGTTTAAAAAGAACATGAAAAACAAAGCTAGCATGTCTACCTTTTGTAGCTAGAATTCCAAGGAATGGGGACTTTTTGTTAAATCATGCACCCAATTTCTGTCAAAATCCAATTCTTCAGTTGGGCATTGTCTCTGACAGCTATTACAGAGGGAACAGGAAAGAGGCTTCATATAAATAACATTCTGTGGTGGAAAGGTCAAAACACCAAACAAGTAAATAAACCAGAATCAAGAACTGAGTCATAAGCCTGTGGTCCCAGTAAGTTAGTATCCAGAATGAAGCCCAATCCCTTCATTCAGTCAGACATCCTTTTGAAAAGCAAGCCACTGAAACAGGAAATTAAATAACTTGGGCCTCAGGACATAGAAGAGCTCATAGTGAACTGATTGCTGAACAATATACGGATGCGAGTTCTAACCCCAGCACCCTAGAAAGAGCCAGGCCAGGTGTTAGTGTCACACTCTTGTAATTTTCTCACTGGGGAGGAAAGAGCCAGGGACCTCTCTAGTGCTCACCAACCAGGCAGCCTAGCCAAATCAGAGACCCAGGTATCAGCGAGAGACCGGTCTTTAAAAACTCCTGAGTTATGAGAGGCAAAGTTGATTTCTCATCTACATACTCTCAACCCTCTCTGTCTCTCTGACTCTGTCTGTCTCTCCATCTCTCTGCCTCTCTGTCTCTCTCTCTCCATCTCTCTCTGTCTCTCCCTCTCTCTTTCACACACACACACACACACACACCAGTACATAGGAATTTGGATGCACACAAACACCATTTACAATGTATTAGCAAAATGATTCATATATATATATATATATATATATATATGAAGACTAAGACTTCTACCTACCAAAATATAAACATTTCCAAATGTTTATAATGTGCCACAGTGATTGCTTTTCATTCATTCTATTTTTATGTTTGAGTCAAATGCCTTTTTTGTTCTAATTCAGTAGCAAAAACTATTCTGCCTCCTATACCCTCTGTCTACCACCTTGACAATACATCCCACCTTTTCCTGCGAGTGTTATTTCTCATCCTATATTCAAATGATCTGTCTAACCTGTCTCTCTCATACTGTACACATTGGGAGTTGGTGGCACAGAGATATGCCAGGACCAGGCCATAGCTACTTGCAAGAAACCATTCTTAGATTTTCTGGAATTCTGTTGGCCCATTCATGACAAGTTGACAATATGAAGCCAACGCTGATGGCAGTATTTATAGAATGCCCACCACACTCAGCAGGGCCAGATTTCAACACTTACCAGAACCCTCCCCTTCAAGACCCCTACCACCTATCTCACTAGCATACATACCTCTATCATGTTTGAGCCATTGTTGATATTCAGTAAATATTTATCAGACGTATGAATGATGATAGAATGAAACTATGAGTGAAGTTGTCTTTTTATTTATTTATTTATTGCTTCAGGTTACATCGCCATCATAGTTTCCTCTTTCAACCCTTCCCAGTCCCGCCCTCCCACCCTCTACACCTTAACCCTTCCATCCCACTCCTCTGTAGTGTAGTGTCCCTACATATCAGTCCCCCATCCAAGTTCAGCAGTCTTATGAGGGCCAAGAGCCTCCTCATACACTGGGGGCCTACAAGGCAGCACCACTAGGGCAAAGTGTCTCATTGACAGGATGAAAATGTTCCTGTTCCCTTTGGTGCGATGATTGTAGTATAGATATCCTGTACTATATAGCTAAAATCCGACTATAAGTGAATAGATGCCATGTGCATCCTTCTGAGTCTGGGTTAGCTCACTCAGAATGAGCTTTTCTAGCTCCATCCATTTGGCTGCAAATTGCATAATTTCCTTGTTTCTGATAGCTGCGTAGTATTCCATTGTGTAGATGTGCCATAGTTTTTTAATCCATTCTTCAGTTGAGGGACATCTGGGTTGTTTCCAGTTTCTAGCTATTACAAATAAGGCTGCTATGAACATAGATGAGGCAACTTCCTTGTGATTCGGTGAGGAGTCATTTGGATGTATACCCAGAAGTGGTATGGCTGGGTCCCGAGGCAGAGCTATTCCAAGTTTTCTAAGATATCGCCAGACTGACCTCCATAGTGGTTGCACAAGCCTGCACTCCCACCAGCAATGGAGGAGGGTTCCCCTTTCTCCACACCCTCGCCAGCATGTGCTGCCATTTGAGCTTTTGATCTTAGCTATTCTGACAGGTGTGAGAAGGAATCTTAGGGTCATCTTTAGTTGCATTTCTCTGATGATTAAAGGATATTGAGCATTTCTTCAAGTGTCTCTCAGTCATTAGGGATTCTTCCTTTGTGAATTCTCTGTTTAGCTCTTTCTCCCAGTTTTTAATTGGATTATTTGGTTTCTTGGCATTTAATTTATTGAGTTCTTTGTAAATTTTGGGAGTTGTCTTTTTAATTCAAATCATGACTTTTTATGATTTATTAGCACCTAAAAGAGGCAATGCCTCAGAAAAGACCTTGGATCCTAAGAGAAGCTGACAAGCCTTGGACCTTGGAAACAAGTAGATCTGGATCACAACTGGGATTTTGATCCTAGCTCTGTAATAAGTGTCAATGAATCTTAGTTATTTTTCCTCCCCGAGTCTCTTAGCTGTAGCTTCTCTTTCTATGAAAGGAAGCATTAGCAGTACAACTTGACCTAATAAAGGTGATGTTTGAGAAGACATCAGCCCATAGAGATTCATAGCTTCTCTGCTATGTTGTCTTTGTGGATTTGCATCTTCAATAATAACCCATTTTCCTAGGCATTCCATATCATGTGCTGTATTTAATATACTCAGAGTACCTTGGTTTTCCTCATGTATTTGTTGAGATATTGACTTCCAGAAAGTGAGTCTTTCCTGTTTTGACTTCAGAACCATCTCTAGAAACTCATGCAGAGTCTGTCTATTGTGTTCTTACTATGGAATGTCCACCCCAAGGTCTGGGTTGATGGATTGGTCCCCAGGGGGAATGGTGCTGTTCTCAGAGGAGGTGAAGCCTTTAGTAGTTAGGGCCCAGGTGGATGAAGTGGGATGCTGGGGAATGTTCCCTCTCTTACTTTTCTGGCTTCCATTAAGTAGTCAACTTTTCTCCAACACACCCTTTCTACACTCAAGTTCTGTCTCACCATGGCTCAGAATCAACAGAACCAGCTGAGTATAGTTACACACCCCTGAAACCATGGGTCACAATGAATCTTTCCTCCTTTGAAATAGTTTCTCTTGAGTATTAGTCATAGAGACAAAATACCTAACTGACATAATAAACTTCAATAAATATTATTATTTGAATTAATTATTAAAAAATCAACAAATTATATTTTAGGTGACCACATATAGAAGATTTCAGACACAATCAATTCATCAGACAAATGTAGTCTGATACTTATTTTTGAAATTAAATTCTCAATGAAGCACAATTCAGATTCATTAATATATTGATGTTGGGCCTTTTCTTTTAAGTTCTTAATAACCTTAAATCTTCATTAATCATATAAATTCACCAAGAATGCCAACATATCCATGAGGAACTTCCACTTCTTAGGGTTATTTATGAAACCAGAGACCACGGAATTTTAACAAATTATTTCATGAAGGGAAAATAACTTCAAATGAACATATATATAAACAAATGTGGTGTTTGATTGTGACCTGATTGAACAGTTAATGCAAATTCTTTTTTTTTAAATTCTTCTCTCATATACTACATCCCAACCACAGTTTCCCCTTGCTCCCCTCCCCTCAGTCTCTCCCACTCCCTCTTCTCTTCTCCAGATCCACCCCACTTCTGCCTCCCCCCTGTAAAGAGAAGGCCTCCCAGGGATATCAAATAAATGCAGCATAACAAGCTACAATAAGACCAGGCACATACCATCACATCAAGGATAGTTAAGGCAACCCAGTAGTAGGAAAAGGATACCACAAGTAGGTAAAAGAGTCAGCACAGCCCCAGCTCCCATTGCTGGAATTCCCATAAGAACACCAAGCTACTGAACCATAACACTAGGTCAGACATTTAAAGGCTCCCTGATCTCTGCGAGTCACCATGAGTTCCAGTCAGTTGACTCTGTAGGTTTTGTTGTCATGGTGTGCCCTTGACCCCTTTGGTTCCTCCAATCCTTCCTCTCTCTCCTCTGTGGGTCTCCCCAAGCTCTACCTAATGCTTTGTTGTGGTACTCTGTGTCTGCTTCCATCAGTTGCTGGATAAAGTCTCTCTGATGATGATTCTGCTAGGCTCCAGCCACAGAACACTCTGCAGACAGGACAAACTGTAGGTGTAAGGTTTTTTTGGCTGGGTTGGTGTCCCAATCCCTCCATTTGGGGCTCTCTGTCACCCATTACTGGGAATCTTTACTAGGGTTGCTCTCATATATTCTGTGGAGTTTCCATTGCACTAAGTCTACCTCACCCCTGAAATGCCTCCCAATTCCAGTCGTTTCTCTCAGTATTTTCTCCCTCCCTCCTCTTTTATCCAGTCCCTCCTGTTCCCACCCTCACTTGACCCCAATTCACACACAAAACCCATCCTATTTCCCCTTCCCTGGGAAATCCTTGTGTCCCCCTTTAGTTCTTCTTGTTACTACTCCATTGTGTAAATGTACCACATTTTCTTTATGCATTCTTTGGCTGAAGGACATCTAGGTTGTTTCCAATTTCTGGCTATTACGAATAAAGCTTCTATGAGCATAGTTGAGCAAGTGTCCATGAGATAAGATAGAGTGTCCTTTGGGTATATGCCTAGCAGCAATATGGCTGGGTCTTGAGGTAGATCAATTCCCAGTTTTCTGAGGAACCACCATATTGACTTCCAACCCACCAAATTTGCTGTACAAGTTTGCATTCCTACCAGCAGTGGAAGAGTGTTCCCCTCGCTCCATATCCTTGCCAGCAGGAGCTGTCACTTGTATTTCTGACCTTAGCCATTCTGACAGGTGTAAGATGGAATCTCAAAATCATTTTGATTTGCTTTACCCTAGTGGCTAAGGATGTTGAACATTTATTTAACTGTTTCTCAGCCGTTTGAAATTTCTCTGTTGAGAATTCTCTGTTTCGATCAGTACCCCCATTTTTAATGGGATTATTTAGTTTGTTGATGTCTAGTTTCTTGAATTCTTTATATATTTTTGGATATTAGCCCTCTGTCAGATGTGGAGTCAGTGAAAAAAATTTCCCATTCTTAGGTTGCCATTTTGTCCTATTGATGGTGTCCTTTGTTCTTACAGAAGTTTTTCAGTTTCATGAGGTCCCATTTATTAATTGTTCAGCTTAGTGCTTGTAATACTGGTGTTCTGTTCAGGAAGTTTTCTCCCATGCCAATCTATTCAAGACTATTCCTGACTTTCTCTTGATATCATGCCTCTTATGTTAAATAGCAGTTGAACAATAGCTACAGAAAAATATGACCTTCAGAGATGCAGATATTTACTAGATATTTACTCTTTATGAATGAGACCACACTGACCCATAATCAATACAATCATCCCTCACAAACGTGCATTGAAAGTTCAGAAAACTGAGGGAACTTTTTTTTTTTTTGACATTACTAAAAGAATTGGTGGCTACTGGGAATAGGAAGTAGTTCATAGGAATTGACCATAACATCTCAACATCTCAGGACTTTGAAGATGAGAAAGGGATCAGACATCCCCTTCCATCAGGCAAATAACCTCAACTACTTCAACACATGGATTTCTGAATGCTTTCAATATATCTAAATGTAGATTTTTTTCCCTGAGTCTGGAGAATAATTACATTTTTTCCATAGCATTTGACACTGGCACCAAAGGGAAATCCATGGAGCTTCTTTTGAGAAGCTAAAAAGTTGGGTCTGGCAATGGCACTCTGGAAACATGTTTGGCATAGCTTCAAACTTTCATGACAGCAGTATCTAATTATTGTGTTTAACGTTGGGAAACCTGATATTATGCAAATAAACTCCAGCTGCATTTCATGACAGTGCATACAAGTTTTATTAAAAATATAAAATACTTTTTTAATATGGAAAGAATCTTTCTCTGACAATATTTGGAATTAACCAAAGATATAGTCTAATGGGTTGTAATAGCTTAATTCAGTGCAAATGTTGGAACAGATTGAAATACTCTTCTGAATAAAGTCAGAACTGGGGATATGTGTAGGAAAAGGCACTATTTTCCTGTATTAGGACTTGGGAGGGTCTATGCCTGTGGTGGTCCCAGGTGGTGGTGACCCTAATTTGACTTTCTAACTTAGCAAATTGGGATTTTTAAAAATAATTTATTTTTTATTTCTTCAAGTTACATCTCAATCACAATCCCCTCCCTACTCCCCCCTCCAGCAAATTGGGATTTTTTTTTTAAGGTGGGAGGGGAATCCTGGAATCAGACAGCCAAGAGGATCAAAGTCTCAGACCAACCTCAGCTTCTTGGTTAAGAGTTATAATAATTGTTAACACAGCTCTCCTGCCAATAGTATGAAGTCCTGCCAGCGTAGGAAGGGACATGACTCCCACTTATGCTCTTTTGATCAGAGCTGAGTTACATGACATTACCTAATGTCAAGAAAGATTAGTAAACTGGGAGGTGGTTTTGCATACCTGTAATCCCAGCATTTGGGAAGAAGAGACAGGTGGATCTCTGTGAGTTCGAGGCCAGCCTGGTCTGGAAAGCGAATCCAGGACATTCAGGGCTTGTTGCAAAGAGAAACCCTGTTTTGAAAAACCACAAAAAGAAAGAAAGAAAGATTAGTGATCTTTGAAGAAAATGAGGAGCCAGAGAGTAACAAGGGGAGTAAGGTAATTCAGTAGCCCCAATCATGTGCAACATAAGATAAATCTAATGTTTAGGGATGGTGACGGTATGTCCAGGTAACATCTGTGGGCTACCTGGCATTGCACCTAAGCTGTCTAAAGTCTTTGTGAATGGTAGGTAGCTGCTACTATGTTTACAAAAGTGAGAAAGGCCAGGCCTCGGAGGCCTGCTCATAGGTGTGCCATATACTTGGATTAGAATCTCCTTGGCTGTGGGAAGTGTGAGGACCTCCTGGCCCAAAGCTGTCCTCCACTAGCAGAAATAGATGTTTCCAATCCCTTCTTCCCTCCCTCCCTGCCACCATTCCTTCCTTTCCTTCTTCCCTCTAAATAATATATACTTCTGTTATATAGACCTCTTTTTATTAATGCTTTTGCTGCCTTTCAAATCTGTGTTGACTATGGTGCTAGCCACAGGAAGGACACGGACAACAGTGGTGACTCCAAAAGTCATGTAGTTTGATCACGTAACAGTTGGCTTGGTGGTTGTCACAAATGCAGCCCTTGTCGACACATGCAGGTATTTGTAAGGACTCATCAAACCTTAGTTAGATCATTACTTGCACTTTCCATGTGGAGCTTCGTATCCAAATCTAAGTACCATCCTTTGAAGTTATGTCATCCAAGGAAAATCGGCCCCAATACTCTATTGCCTTGTCATTTCTACCCACCAATGAGGTGGCTTTTATTTACTCTATAAGGTTTCTATGACAGTAAAATAAGTGAATTAATATCCACCTGTTCTTACCCAGCTTGTCTTCTGGCATAGGGAGGTACCCCAGGTGATGTGGCACCCCTGAAAATCATATGGTGTTATTCTGTCTTCATAACACCAGCTAATCAAAGTTGATGAAATTATTCACTCCTTGGCTGGCTGTTCTGCCATGAAATCAGCTTACATTTTTTCTTACAGTTCCATGCCAACAGGGAGGGATGAACTGATGATAATCCACTTGATTCATCTAAAGAGGAAAGCGTCTTTGTCCTATTTTAGGAAAACCAGACAGTGGTATGCTATCAACTCTAGATCTCTGCCTTATTTATTTTGACTTGGAAGAAAGAGTGGCTGACATTAATTTTTCTAGGTCAGCCTCTCATCCAAAGAATTTGTCCCACCTGATCCTGGAAGTTTTCCACCGACATTTCTCCCCCCCCACCCCCCAACTTGGGAACATCAACAGCAATTTCAGTTTCAGATACAAGACTGTAAAAGAACACGATGTGTCCTGAAGCATCTTATCAGGTCTTCCCCATACCTTGGGAGCAGAGAAGCAGTGCAAATGCTTAAAGAAAGGAAACTTCCTGGATTTCTCCCAACCTCTGCTGACCTTCCAGTGACTGTCCATGATGCAGCTAGCAGTGCAGTTGTTCTTTGATGCCAAGGAATTCTACCCATGCCATCATTCCTTTATGAGGTTTAAAATTCATATGTTTGTTGAGGCATTCAAAATATTTAGGTATCAATAGTGAAAATACCTATCTCCATGTGGCAACTTCTATGGAGAGGTTACATAGGATCCTTTGTGAATGTAGATTGTGGGTACCTGACCATGTTAAGGGACTAGTAAGAGAAGGTAAGCAGAATGTAAGAAGGTAAGTAACATACCACTTGCTACACACTGCTTCTTCATGTAGGGGACACTTACTCTGCATATTCACTTCAGTAGTTTTCTTGCAAGCAGAGATAAATATCTGAAGGGAAAGGTACATTTTCTAATATGTACAAACACCATACAGACTCATCTGTGTTTTGAGTAAGGCCTTTCTCTGAAGGCAATCAGTGTCCAGAAAAGAAAGGTACACTTTCTGGGTATTTCTGGAAAATGCCTTGCTAAGGTTGGAGCATAGTGGGCAAAGTGTGCGTAGCCTGTAAAAATGCTGGAGAATTGTTTTTTTTTTTTCCAGGTCTATAAAGAATTGTGGTGGTATTTCAATGGAAATTGCATTGAATCTGTGTATTGCTTTTGGTAGGATGGCCATTTTTATTATATTGATCCTACCTATCCATGAGCATGGGAGATCTTTCCATCTTCTGATGGCCTCTTCAATTTCTTTCTTCAAGGACTTCGGAGAAATGCAACTCAAGATGACTCTGAGATTCCATCTCACACCTGTCAGAATGGCTAAGTTCAAAAACTCAAATGACAGCACATGCTGGTGAGGTTGTGGAGAAAGGGGAACACACCTTCATGTTGGTGAGAGTGCAAACTTGTACAACCACTATGGAAATCAGTCTGGCGATATCTTAGAAAACTTGGAATAGCTCTAACTCAAGAACCAGCCATAGCACTCCTAAGCATACATCTAAAAGAGTCCTCATGAAACCACAGGACATTTTCTTCATAGCAGCTTTATTTGTAATAGCTAGAAACTGGAAACAACTCAGATGTCCTTCAACCAGAGAATGGATAAAAAAACTGTGGTAGATTTACACAATGGAATACTACTCAGCTATCAGAAACAAGGAAATCATGCAGTTCACAACCAAATGGATGGAACTAGAAAGGCTCATCCTGAGTGAGCTAACCCAGACCCAGAAAGATACAAATGGCATGTATTCACTCATAACTGGATTTTAGCCATATAGTACAGGATAGCTATCCTACAATCAACAGAAGCAAGGGAACAGAAACATGATCTTTGTTACCTGTTAGTGGGACACATTGCCCTAGTGGAGCTACCATGTAGGGGCCCAGTGCAAGAGGAAGTTCTTAGCTCTCATGTGACTGCTGAATTGAGGGGGCTGGTATGTAGGGGCACCCCACACCAGAGGTGTAGGATAGGTGGGAGAGAGGGTAGAGGGTGGAAGGGTGGCACCAGGAGGGTTAGAGGGAGGGGGCTGTGATGGAGATGTAACTTGAATCAATAAATAAATTTTTAAATAAAAAAAAGATGCTGGAGAGGGGGCTGGAAGCAAACCAACTGCATCTAGGGAGCACTTGCCATGTGCTGTGCATTATTCTGAGTCCTGGGCATGATACTCTATAACAAACCTAGGAGGTGGGTCCTATTACTACCTGTGTTTTATGGGAGTGTGACAAGAGACAAGTTTATAATAAAGTCAGAGTTTTCTTATAGCACGCAGTTAGCAAGTGACAGCATTTAGATTTGAACTCAGAACAGTAATTTATACTTTTTATAACCAGCGGCTAGGGATGGCATTAATTTTTTTGAGGTTCTTTAGCATTTCCTTTATCCTCAAAAGACTCTCTTTTAAAAAACTATTAGAGTTAGTAATTACATTAGCCATGTTATTGGACTCAGAGTCAGCATACCTAACATAGGCTGAATATTCCTGATTGAAGTGTTACCAGTTTCCAAGCTTGCCCAGTCCCAACAATATACAAGTGAATAATCCCATACCTGACCACATGTCACAGGCTATATAATAGCACTCAAAGTACAGACATACTAAAAACATTGGGTAAAACTCTTAGATTCTGTGTATGAGGTGGATACGAAACACAAAATCTTGTATTAGGATTGGGTTTCATTCCCAAGATATCTCATCATGTATACATAAACTTTGCAAAACCTGAAAAAATCTGTTTTTAAACAGTCCTGGTTCCAAGGATCCCTGATTACATTGCTGTACTACAGCAACAAACAGCATCTAAAAGTTTATGAACTGGTGTCATCATGTGTGCCTAGCAGCTAAGAAAGACCCTGCAGAGGTGCAAGTGGCCTACGCTGACTTTATCACAGGTCTTCAAAACTCAAGATTAACATTAAGAAGGTAGACATATGTGTCTACGCTTACAAAAAGACGACCTTGTAAGTGTGGAGTGAAGTTGCAGGGACCCCGAAGCGAAGCATTCAGTCTGCCTGCAAAGCTTGGGTCAAATCACGGTGTGGCTCATCTTCAAAACTTGAAGCCTTAGGAAAGCTGCTGTGGGCCGGCTCCAAAGTCTTCCTAGATAGGAACATACGAGTCCATTTAACTCTGCACTGGACTCATTGGTCCTCCTTACTGGCAGGTTGTTGGAAGAAATAGTGTGACATTTCTTAGAGACTGATGTTATTCACTTCCACTGTCTTTTAACTTAGAAAATGTTGAGACACATAAAGAAAATGTCAACTTCCCTGTGATTAAGAGGGAAACAGACAACAGCATCAGGAATCGAGATGTTTGCAGTGTTGGAAGTACCAACATGGAACTGAGAAGCAGCTGTGATATGTTTATTAAAGGATAAAATATTCTTATTAAAGCAATGCTGCTTCAGCAGAGTTATGCATAGGGCTTCAGAATTTGAAGACAACATATTATAATGATGGAGTCTCTCCAGGTTACTCAGTAGCTTTAGAATAACAACTAATTCAAATGCTATGCATTTGAGCACTCAAGAGTCCAAGAACACATGAAATATTTCTAAATAATACAGATGGGAGAACTGGCTTTATCAGAAATAAATATGTAATTATTATTATTATTATTATTATTATTATTATTATTATTATTATTATTGGTGTGGATGTGCTCTATGTATTTGTTCATGTGCATGTGCTCATGTATTTTTGCATGTGGAAACCATTAGAGTCAGGAATCTTTCTTTATGGTTCTCCAGCTTATTTCTTGAGACAAGGACTCTCACTGAACTTGGCATTTGCCCATTGGCTAGACTAGCAGACCAGCAAGCTCCTGGAATCTGTTTGTCTCCATCTAACCAAGCCTGGGGTTATAGACACATGTTGCCATGGATGCTGGGGATGTCAATTCAGGACCTCATTCAAATGCAGCAAGCGCTTTATGCTCTGGCAATCTTCCAGCTCCCAAGATGCATTATTATGTCATTATTGTTAAACCAGAATGGATTAAGTCATCAATAGAAAAAAGTCTAGAAAAGAGACCTACATATATATACATATATATGGGCATGTACCTGTGAAGGAAAAAAAAAAACCCTAACATTTCTCATACACTACTGGAGAAGGCTTAATTGAATTCAGCCAGATAGCAAAGAAGCTTACTTAGAATTGTCTAATGAAGTTAAAGATACACATGTTCTATTACACAGCAATTTCTATTCGCACATTTATATGAAGTATTGTCAGATCTAGGATACCTGCTAAATTTATGGTAAGTGAATCTAATAAAAATAAATAAATCTTTAGTATAAGAATGTTCCATACAATATTTGGGGTACATTTATAGTAAAAAAATTAGCCACCACTTACTTGAAGTTCACACTTAACATTTTGTCTGGAAACCAAAATATACTCCACGGACATGTAAAACAGGCCAGGCTAGGGCTGAAGCTGTATTAGAACACAGGTGAGAGTTTTTATCTAAACAGAGCAAGAGAGAAGGAAGGGAAGAGTGGAAAACACAGAGAGAAGGCATTCTAGTTCAATTTCTCCTGTTGTCATTAAAATACCAGAGCAAAAAGCAACACAGGGAAGGTCTTATTTTGTTTAGAATTCCAAGTCCTAGTTCTTTGTTTCAGGGAAATCAAGGCAGGAACTTATTAAGCATTACACCCATAGTCAAGAGCAGATAGAGAATAAACTCTCAGATCCTCGTTTGCTTGCTTATACTTACACACAGCCTTTATTCCTAAACATAGTTTAGGGACCAGCCCATGAATGGTGCTGCCACAGTGGACCAGGTCTTCCTATATAAATTAATAATCAAGACAATATCTCTATAGAAATACCTACAGGTCAACCAGATCCACAGAATTCCTTGTTATGACTTTCTCCCTAGGTGATTCTAGGCTGTGTCAAGTTGGTAGGTAGTGCTAACCAGAACGGAAGGGAAGGGGAGGAGGAAGAAGGGAGGGGAAGGAAAGGGGGGCTCAAGTACACACATACTAAAGGAATGTATGGGGAAGTTTACAGTAATGATTGAATTATTTATATGGATTTGTAAACAGTCTGTCCACAGTACCTTGGATAGGTAAGTTGTGATGTATTCATATGATGTGATATAATCATGTGATGTATTCATATATATGTCATATGACAACAAAAATCGATGGATACTAGCCAGGCCCATCAAAAGATGAATGGAAGTTCTTCCTTCTGAAGGGTCCTGAGGCTTTTAATGGGGAGCAGACAGGTGAGGGAGCTTTCTTACATCAGGCCAGCTGCCTCTAAGTAAGAGTTTCAACATTTATCATAAGAAATGTCACCACTTCTTAACCATCTGTAAGACTTGCTATTTATTTCTCAGATACTTTGGATTGGGATTCTCCCTTTTATTATGATAAACAGTACTTAGAAACTGCTCTGACTCAGAGAGTCTGAGCCCTAGTAATACTGTTTCATGAAGGAGCTATAGGGGCAGCAGGTGGCAGGAGGAACAGAGACAGGAAGGGAAATTGAGCTATTTCCTGCCACATGAACTGCAAAGCTTTCAGGCAACTTATGAGAAAGTCAGTTGCTGTGTCAGATTACAAGTGTGTGGAAAAATAAGTCTGCATTTTCTTTCTTTAGAGGGAATGAGAATCATGTCTGAGAAGTTCTGTTAGATAGTTCTCAATAAAACAAAATGTCATCTTGGCCAAATATTTTTGAGTCTCTCAGATCTTATATATGCTCCAATTTTATATAATGCTCATCTTCCTGAGTGCACTATCCTTTCATCTTTGTAGCCTCTTTGATATCTTGACACAGTTTGTTGAATATATAAGGAATGACCAAATTTACTTTCATAAGTTTCAGAGAGAGAGAGAGAGAGAGAGAGAGATCGAACCTTACATAACAACAGAAAGGCAAAGGATGTTTTCTGAAATTACCACCTAGGGGACAATGGGAAACTCTATTCTACTACAGAAATGCTTGCTTCTCCATGTTCATTGCTGATGCACTCACAAAAGCCAGGAAATGGAAGCAGCCTAGATGTCCATCAAATTATGACTAGATAATGAATGTGTGGCACATTTGCACAATGGGATATTATTCAAACTTAACGAAAAATGAAATTTGCTGGCAAATGCATGCCATTAGAAATAAGCATTCTTGTGAGGCATCACAGTTCTAAACAGACAAGTGTCACATTTTCTCTCTTATGTGTGGTTGCTAGCTTTGAGTCTTTAAATATGTGTGTTTAACTTGAAATCCCTATATAGAAGTCAGAGAAAATAGGGTTGAATGTCAGGGGGGCATGATACAACTGGTTGAAAGAAGTAGGGAAGGGGACTAACAAGACAAGGAAGATTATGTAAGAGGTGTGGTAAGAGGGTAGGATACAGGAGGGAGTATGGAAAGAAATAATACTAAAAAATCTTTGAAAATCCAATTATAAGTGAATAGATGCCATGTGCATCCTTCTGGGTCTGGGTTAGCTCACTCAGGAGGAGCCTCTCTAGTTCCAACCATTTGGCTGAAAATTGCATGATTTCATTGTTTCTGATAGCTGAGTAGTATTCCATTGTGTAGATGTACCACAGTTTTGTTTGTTTGTTTATCCATTCCTCAGTTGAGGGACATCTGGGTTGCTTCCAGTTTCTAGCTATTAGAAATAAGGCTTTTATGAGCATAGATGAGGAAACATCCTTGTAGTTTTGTGAGGAATCATTTGGATGTATACCCAGAAGTGGTATGGCTGGGTCTTGAGGTAAAGCTATTCCAAGTTTTCTAACATATTGCCAGACTGATTTCCATAGTGTTTGTACAAAAAAGCCACAAGGAAATCTACTTATTTAGAAAGTTCCTAAAATATACACATATGTAAAAAGATTTTAGATAGAGTCACCCTGTCAGGGGAAACAACATCTTTCCCAGACAATATAGGCTATTAAATATAAAGCTGAGTGTCAAGTAGGGTATTTGCTTTCTAGGTGTTCATAGGGTTCCATATAAATTGACAGACATTATACATTATTACTATTGATTTTGATTATCCTCTGGAAATTAATGACAAAACCCTTTTGCCAATGATCCCATTTACACATAGAAAATTAGAAGCATCATCCCTATTGGCTAGCTACCAGGGGGTGAAAGTACCACAAGAGCACTTGCTCAATATCTTCATAGATGACTTTTTTCATAATAGCCAGAAACTGGAAACAACAAAGACATCCCTCAATCTAAGAATGAATAAAGAAAATGTGGTACATTTACACAATGGAGCATTACTCAGCTGTTAAAAAAAATGACATCATATGTTTTGCAGGCAAATGGATGGAACTAGAAAAAAAAAAATCCTGAGTGAGGTAACCTAGACCCAGAAAGGCAAACATGGCATGTACTCACTTATAGGTGGATATTAGCTGTTAAGTAAAGAATAATTATGGTCCAATCCACAGACCCAGAGAGATTGAGTAACAAGGAGGGCTTAAGAGAGAGATACATGGATCTCCCTGGGAAGGGGAAATAGAACAGATATTGTGGGTGGAACAGGGGTATGTGAGGATGGGAATAGGAGGGATCAGGTGGGAGAGTGAGGGTGGGGTACTGGTAGAGATGACTGGAATTGAGGGACATTTCTGGGGTAATGTGGAAACCTAGTACACTGGAAATGCACTAGAAATCTACAAGGGTGACCCTAGAAAAGACTCCTAGTAATGGGGGAAATTTATCTTGAACCAGTCATCAAGTGCTGGGAGTGGGACATCAACCTATCCACAAACCGTTGAACTACAAACTTGTCCTGCATGCAAGATGTGCTGGGGTAAAAGTGGCACAGAACTCCTATACTCATAGAATGGAGCCTAGCCCTAAAGGTATACTTTTAAACTATGTATTAATTATTATATTAAAATGTCCTTGTACCTTCCAACCCACTGATCTGAGGTATGGGAAAAAGGATATTATTAGAGACAGAATCTAAACCTCTTTCATCTTAGGGCCAACCAAATCATAATACAAGCAGCAACAATAACACAGCAATCAGCAGCAACAGAAATACAGCTAACCAGGAGCACCAGCAAGGACAGCCGAAGAAGCAGCAGCTTTTAGGCCCCAAATGGAGCCCAATGAAGCCCAAGCTTGGCTGCACTCTTCAGCAAGACTCAGCAGCACCAAACTTTGGCAAAGGAATCTCTGGAGTCTTTGGAAGTGAAGCAACAACGAGAAGTGATGAGAAGCGATGCCAAACAAAAAGCCCCTCCTCGTTTCTGAGGCCTCCACTTGTACCTCTGCACATGGATTTCCATTTGGTCAACCTCACGCCCTCCACACAAGGTACTTCCTGTTGACTGAGATCACAAGCTCTCTTAAGGAGTCTGTCCATCAAAGGATGTTTTCCAGCAAGTAGCATGTTCTCCACACATGACAATTTCTGGCTGGCAAAACATCACACACTCTTCCATCAGGATGATTTGCATGCCCCTTTCATGAGTCTTCTTCACAGCAGACAAAGCATCCCCACATCCCACATTTGAGACCAAAACAAAAAACACATTCATTCAACACAACTTTGTTTCTAAAGAAATAATAACTTCTACCACATAGCCCAATCATCATCAGAGAGTGTTCATCCAGCAACTGATGAGAGCTAATGCAGAGACCCATATCCAAACATTAGGCAGAACTCCAAAGAAGATAGGGAGAAAGGATTGTATGAGTCAGAGGGGACAGGGACACCCTAAGAACATGACCCACAGAATCAACCAAACAGGGTTCACAGAGGCTCACAGAGATTGAAGTGACAATAGGGAGCTTGTATAGGTCTGACTTAAGTCCCCTGCATATATGTAATGGTTGCATAGCTTGGTGTTTTTATGTGGGAGTGGGGATGTCTCTGACTCTTTTGCCTGCTCTTAGGACTCTTTCCCTCCTACTGGGTTGCCTCATCCAATCTTGACATGAGAGTATGTGCCTACTCTTAGTGTAACTTGTAATGCTGGGTTTGGTTGATTACCCTGGGAGGACTCCTCTTTTCTGAAGAGAAATGGAGAAAGAGTGGATCTCTGGGAGAGGGGAGGTGTGATGAGGCAGCTGTGAGGAGTGGAGGGAGAGGAAACTGCAGTCCACATGTAATATATGAGAGAAGGATAAAAGAAAGTAAGCAACAGTCTTGCTCAGCTGTGAACCCTGAAAGTTATAACTACAATAATGACTGGCCTAGCAAGAAATGGCAACTGGTGAAATAGTGGCATGAATATTATGGGTATAACCAAATACTTTCTGTGGGGGTTGATAGATTAATAAAATTAGATTTAGTGAATATCTAGGTTTCTGATAAAGTATCTTAATCCGGGGCATGAAGATCAACTTGGCTGTGAGCAATTAGCTTATCAGCTTATGGATGAAGTCACGTGAAATGAGGGGAGTCTCTTTGGACTGAAAAAGAAGGTTGAAGCCAGGTGAAACAAGCAAAAACTTTATGACCTGGCATTGTTCCACCTGCTTCAGCTTTATTTGGGCTCTGCCCACTTAGCAGTTGAAAACAAAAACTGGACCAAAAACCCATGGCTAGATACGTGAAATGCCATAGCGGAGAACCTAATACTATTATTCTGCAAAATGAATATAGTAATAAACTGCCTCATAAATTCTTATCTTCACACCATATATTAATAAATCTCTCAACCCTCATCGGAGAAGCTTCCTTTTGCAGTAGATGGACATTAACACAGAGGTCCACAATTGGACAAAATGCAAAGAATCAGAAACCATAGACTGCTCAGCTATAAATGAGACATCTGCATCACACTTCCTCTCTGTGATTGTGTACACAAGACCTGCAGAAGCCAAAACCAAACCCAATCATGGATGGGAATCATGAAGTTCCACCCCCCAGCTGATGAGATATTGTTAATTGATGGCTGCTGGGAAAGGGAGAGTGTTGGGGGAGGTCTAATAACATTGCTTCTGATAGGCTGATTTCAATGCTGAAATCTGGTTACCACTTCTTCTGAGGCATTCTCTTGATTGGTTAATAAAAGTCACTGATGGCCAATTAGCTGGACAGAAAGAGGATATAGGAAGGTGGGACTTCCTGAGATTAAAACAAGAACCCTGCATTTTACACAGAGGATTTGTTCATTCTGCCAGGAGATACGGAAGCAGATAGATGTGTTTGAGAACTCTGGAAGGTAATAACAGGCACATGGCAGATTGGGATTAGGTGGTCTGGGTTAATTTAGATTAGGTAATTGAGAGTCTGCCAGCTAAGGGGTAAGTGTTGAAACATTAAAAGGTCTTGGTGTATTTAATTATTGGGGAAAGGACCGCAGCAGCCATCAGTCCAAGCACTCCAGGGCCATTGGTCTCCCACTGAGCTCCAGCGAATCTCCTGCCAAGCCACAGGCAATTCTACCTGTCTAATATAACAACTTATATATATATATATATATATATATATATATATATATATATATATATAGTTTAGGTTACAGGTGGTGTAGGCCACCCTTGCTTGGTCCAGGGCTTTCTCCCAGGACAAATTAGGTCATCTGTTAAGACAGACCAGGTTGCCAGTTGCTCTGCCAGGCTGCTGGCTGCTCCGCTGGCCTAATATTACAGTTTATAAATATTAATAAATACAATTGATAATTAAATTGCAGTTTCAGGAGAGTCCATTTTCTTCAAGGATGAGGCCCCCGAGAGACTAGCCATGATTTAGTAGATAGCCCTGTGCCCCTGCACATACTGGAAGCACTAAGTGGCCTTAAGAAAAAAGACCACATGAAGTTGAGAGGGAATAGTGGTGGGGGATAGGAGAGGAATTGGGAGGGGAAGAAATAGAGGATGGGAAATTGATTTGATCATTTACTTTTACAAACATAAAAATTAAATAAGAATATTTTATTACTTTATAGCCAGTAGTTTAAATACTATTATTTTCCATTAAAATATTTAATGAGCATCTATTTTGTACCATGTTTGTAGTAGAGCTTAAGAACACGGAGTATAAGAATAAATGTGATAACCTGTCCCTGCGTTTTCTCATAATAGCAAAACTCAAAACAAATCAGAATCCCCAGGTTGTGTGGACTTACACCTAATTTACTGATGTGCTTCTGGATCTTCTGAGGTAATCTTGTAGAGAACTTGGAAGAAATATCCTCTGTCTGCCATTTAACTTGGCCTGACCCAAGCCCAGGTCTCTCCAAGGTCTCCTTCCCACGTCCACTTCCCATTCGATGACCTGTCACACTCACCTCTCAACTTCTTTCTGCTCACCACTGTTCACCTTTTACTGGAAACCAAAAGTGAACTTGGAGAGAGAAGATTCAAAGATTTATGGCTTTAAAGAAGAAATAATTCCTGAAGAAGTCACCAACTTCAGAATGAATGAGCACTGGTATCTTGTTACCAAATGAGTATCTAACCCTTAAAACAGTGACTCACTAGTGTCTGCTGGAGATGAGGACAGTCCTGGAACTTAATTGTCAAAGGATCTTGGAACTCAAAATGCAGATCAGAGCATGACCTGAGGATGGCCAGCATCATGGTCACCTGGAAAGCCTGAACATGCAGGTGGAGACAGACACTCTGTCTAGTGATCTGTAATTTCCATGCTCCAAAGAACCTTCCCATTATGAATCAGACAGTTAAACACAATGAATTTTAAGATCACAGCAAGTTGGTGGTAAAAAACACAGTGTCTAAGACCCCACCCAGGGCTCTCCCTTAGAGCTGCCCCATAGGGTCCCATGCCAAAAAAATAACTTGTCATAGTCCCCAAATCCCACTGCACTATTTGGGTCTTAAGGTAATCAGTAACCACGTAGGATAAAAGTAATAATCCTATTTCCCTAGCACATGCCAAATATTTTCCACACTGATGAAACTCATGGAAAGTTCAGCTCCACATGTTTCCTTCCCACACCAGAGACATCTGGAAACTGTAGAATCCACACCTTTGGCTGCTTCCTGGGAGGAGATCAAGCACAGATAGCTCCTGGCCCTGAGGTGGGATAGCAACTGCTGGCTGTGAGACGTCAAATCCACAGATATTCCCAGGTAGACTGCATTTCCTTTTGTTCTCTCCTGACTTTCTGTACCCAGGCACTTGTCACAGCCATGTTCCCAGGAGCCTCTAGAAAGTGCCCTGGAATAGAAATGGTTATTAGCCGAGGTTGATGCATTTACTTGTGGGGACCCATTTCTATGCCAGGAAACAAACTACAGTTAAGAAATAGAAACCTGTGCTCTAGGAGCCACAATCCATCAAAGCTTAGCAAAACTGAGGCTTAATAACTAATGCCCTTCTACCATCAGACAAGGCCTGCTATGAAGAGTGAAAGTGATAATGTCTGTGGAGACAGATGGGTAAAGAGGGGTCATTGCCTTAGAAAACCGCACATCTCTACTCAGATCCTATGAGGAGAAAGGCAAGAATTCCCCATTTCACAGAGGGTAAGAGTGAGTCACATCATGTTCATTTGTCCATTTATACACCTACCAATCATTTCACGGTTCCTGATTCAAAAGCAAATGTGCAGACTCTTCAGGCAGGGTCTTGCTATGTGACTCTGTTCGCCAGAGTATCTCTCAATTCTACCTCCGTCTCCTGGGAGGTAGAATTTCCAGTTCCGTATGAGATATTGGGCTTTCATGACAAGATGAAGGGTAGGTAATGTCATTAAAGATCATACTCTTTGGAAGGAAGGCATCTGAATAAATGATGACAAATGAGATGTGACAATATACAGTATGCTGTCTGAGGGGAAAAAAAAATCAGGGAAATCTTCCTGGAGGAAGTGGTTTTCCATCCACGTTCTGAACATGAGGCATTTATCACCAAAGGCTGTAAAAAGTTGGAGCTCTTTTAGTGGAAATGCTTTTACTTATGAGACAAAGTATCCTTTAAATCTAACACCAGTGAAACCTGATGATATGTAATTTGTGTAAACAGCTGTGACTTAAGCAGTTTTCCTTTTTCTTTTCCCATTTTGACAACATGGGGTTAAAGCGGTAGTCCACTGATCCAGCAAGCAACCCTGACTTGGGGTCACTGGTGGTCAACATATCCAGCCCCATTTGCTTTGTACTGGATAAACTCTTAAACTTTGCAAAATTGGAAATTATTTTTTTAATTACAGGTATTTTTCTCTCTTTTTAAAAATTTCTTCATTACTTCAAGTCACATACCCATCACAGTGCCCTTTTTCTACCCCTCCCAGTCCCACCCTTCCTCCTAACCTACTCCTCTGGAGATGTCCCTACATATCAGCCCCTCCCCACCCAGTTCAGCAGTCATATGAGGGCTAAGAGGTTCCTCATACACTGGGGGCTTACATGGCAGCTCTGCTGGGTCAAAGTGTCCCACTAACAGGTAACAGAGTCTATGTTCCTGTTCCTTTTGGTGTGTTGGTTGTAGGACAGTTATCCTGTACTATATGGCTAAAATCCAAAATGATTCTTCACCAAACCACAAGGGCGTTTCCTCATCTATGTTTATAGCAGCCTTATTTGTAATAGCTAGAAGCTGGAAACAACCCTGATGTCCCTCAACCAACGAATGGATAAAAAAACTGTGGTATATCTACACAATGGAATACTACTCAGCCATCAGAAACAAGGACATCATGCAATTTGCAGCCAAATGGATGGAACTAGAAAAATTCATCCTGAGTGAGCTAACCCAGACTCAGAAAGATGCACATGGCATCTACTCACTTATAATTGGATTTTAGCCATATAGTACAGGATAACTATACTATAATCAAAAGTATACTACAATCAAAAAATCAAATATTTGATATTTTTTAAAATCTAAACTCAGTATTGTAAAGAGGTTGCATTTAGTTTACAGTTAAATGGCAAGTTTGAGGGATTTTTTTTCCCAGTACAGGAGTAAAACTAGCATTTTGGAATTCCAGCGTCCCACATTAGTGCTGTGAAGCCTCCATATTCCGGGTTACCTCACCTTTCTAATGCTGCACTTGTCGAAGGTTGTCTCATGCTGTAATGTCCAATGCTCATCACAGTGCTGGTCCAGTATCTGTTCACTGGGACTCGATGTATTTTGCTTTTTAATTTTTCAGTATGACTTAAAGCAAAAGAAATTCATACAGAAGGAGAAATAATTCGAAGAACTAAAAGAGCAACTTGGAAATGAAACTATAAGACATTCCAGAAGAGTACAATTTCAGTTTAGTGGGACAGATGCGGCTTTATTTAAGTTAAATTTATATTTGTTAGTAAACACTAATTTTAGTGCTATCATAAGATCTTTTACAGAAAACTTTCAGTATCGCATTCACAAATTCAATAGGATTCTGGTTATTAAGTCAACCAAGATGTATCATTTGTTAAAAAATAAGTTATCTTAAAAAGATTCTTCATTTTATAGGCGGTTGCCTAGGTTCTTCCAAGGCCAAGGTAAAAAAAACAAAACAAAACAAAAAAACTTCTGTGCCTTAAAAACAGGGAACATTACTATTTCTAAAAGTGTGTATGTCTCACTCATCCAGTAGAGGTCATTTAAGTGAATTTATTTCTTCTCCTCATGAATGACTTTGTTTGGAAGAGTCTGTTTTAGTAATACATGTGTAGGATCAATGGAATTGGATGTTTTTAGTTGCTTAAACGATCGTTGTCATTATGAAGTGTAAGATGCAAAACTATAGTAAGTTTTACACTTTTGAATGAATCAGTCATAACACCATTAAAATGAGTCATTCAGAAACAAACAAACAAACAAAAAACCAAAACGAACAAACAAACAAAAGAGTTGAAGCTCAGGCAGAAAGAACTTCCATCAAGCAAAGCTGAAGCCAATACCCTAAGCTGTTTTTCATGAGGAACACAGTTTCCTATTCTTAGGATCCTTTACAGGGAAAATGAGGATTTGAGGGTTGTGAGATATTGGTCCCAGTGTGGGTAGAACTTTTCACATGAAGGTGAGAAAGAGGAACTAGGGGTTGTGGCTTCAGTAATAGGAAGGGTTGAAGGGCAGTGGTCTGGAAAAGCATTGTTGGAAATATAGACACCACGAACAAGGAGGGAAGTCAGAGTCCATTCTAGCTCAGTTGTTATTGAGTTTGCTTTTTAAGTTGTCAAACTCTTCTTTCAAACACAGCCTTAGGTCACATATATAGGCATTAAGAATGGAGTCAGTCTGACAGGCGCGGGCAAGAGGGGCCTGGGATCCAGGCTGCTCCGAGGCTCCTCAGACTTCTATGCCACCCATCTCTTTCTCAAGCTTCCATGTGGTAGGTCTGAGGCTGGAGACCGGATATTTGAGTTGGATTCCATGACTGATATGTTAGATGACTAGCAGCCACGTTGGGGTTATTCTTGGCAATAAGGCAACTCCAACAGTGGCTTTGGCACAAATTAGAACTGATATGTATAGAGACAGGGCATTCCCTACTGAACAGTGATTGGCTAGGCTGAGAGTCTGTGTAAGATATTGTCTATAGGAGGCAACTGAATGAATCCACAGGATACTGCTTATCTTCTAGAATGGAATCCTAGAAGTCTGATAGAGTTAAAGCTTCAGAGCTGCCTGGCCCCTCCCACAGAGGGCCACATCTGCAGAATCTGGCTCCCCACTGAGAAGCCACTGCCAGAAAGGGAAATGATACTTCATTGGACCCACACACCTGTATACCCTGGGGAGAAAGGAGCTAAGAAAGAGATCTCTCCTTCTCAGAGCTACCAAGAGCATATCCCAACAAGTCAGGAAGAACAATCATTCCTGCAAGAAACCTAGAGAGGCCTAGGGATGTCAGAGACCCCGGGGGCAGAGAGAAGAAAAACCAGGACCCTGTATTGTTTTTGGTTTTACTTGTTTGATTGGTTTGAGGTTTTTGTAGTACAAGTATATCTCCAATGTTGCAAAGGACAAACTTCACACTTAAAATTACTTCTTAAAAGTTTGAATGTAACTGGGATGCTGCTACTTTATTTATAATGGAGAAGGCAGCCTTGCCCATTGTGAGGAGCATTTTCTCCCTCCTGCTCCAGAAGAGCTCTTCACTGACCATGTTGGACTATGGGCCTCCTCTGAGCTCTGCATGTGCAATGACAGTGGCAGACATGCTCTTCAGCCACAGAAGGGGGCTGTGTCATCAGAGTGCAGATGCATCACCAAAATGCTTCTTCTCAAGTTCTAGCAGGTTGGTCAGAGGCCAGGGAGGGGTTTGAATTGAAGTTGGGTAGAGGGAGGATTAAAGAGACCTACTGCCTGATGAAAAAATATTTACAATAACCACATTCCATCTTTGACTAGCTGGAGAGCTTCCACCAACCCTGCCTGGCCATTAGGCAAGCTGTTGGCTTTGCTGTTAGAAGAGAGTCTCTGCTGCATTGCTGCAAACAGAAAACATCTGTGGAAAAATTCACAAACAGGAAGCTTTGTAGGGAAAGGGGGTGGGGCCCACATTGCCTGCTGACCCTGCCTTATGCGTGTTGGAAAGGAAAAATGTATTTTAAATCACACCCTCAAGGACAAGTGCCAGCCAAATCCAGGGGAGTGAGGTAGATTGAGTGGCACTGAGGGAGGCTTTTGTTCTGTAGTTTATTTTTGTTTAATTAGAAAGTGGTGCATGGAAGCCAGGTTGGTTTCCAATGCTTGTTCCAATCACCCAAAGAAGGTGTAGTTGTCAAAAGAATCCTTCTGCTGTACCGTCTATGCAAGTGTAACTGCAGTACAGGGGTGCTATTGTAGCGATCTACTTCAATAGTTTCCAGGCACAGAAAACTCCGGAGTTACTCTACCCAGCACACAACAAGCAAAAGAATATGTCAACAAGCTTCCTACAAGAGAAGCCCGTGGGGGCTGGGAGGACACCATTAGTGTCCTAGTTACCTCAATGCTAGGAAACTCAGAATAAGTGTGCAATGTCCCAAAGACATAAGGGGCCAGGGATAGACAAGATATACAAAGAGAAAGGAGGCAGAAGAGAAATTTACTCTCTACCTTTTCCCTGGTCAACCTCAATACTGTAGTAGACATCTAGGATCCATTTTCTTCTTGTTCCCTAATCATATTTTTGTGTGTGTGTCTGGGTATGTGTCTAGCTGTGTGTGTGTGTGTGTGTGTGTGTGTGTGTGTGTGTGTGTGTGTGTGCGATGTGTATGCTTGAGAAAGATACTTACAGAGAAAGCAAGAGAAAAAATAATCAGCTAATTTTCATCTTGATTTTTTTAAAGATTTATTTATTTATTATGTTTATGATGTTCTGTATTGAAGTATGTATGCCTGCAGGCCAGAAGAGGGCACCAGATCTCATTATAGATGACTATGAGCCACCATGTGGTTGCTGGGAATTGAACTCATGACCTCTGGAAGAGCAGACAGTGCTTTTAACCTCTGAGCCATCCCTCCAGCCTTCATCTTGATTTTTATTAAGCTCTTCTTGCACCCCTATCACGTGTTAGATGTGGAAAATGGTACCAGGTCTCTGATGCAGACACTGCATCCAGGGGAGGCACATGACTCATAAACAAGGGACAAGTACAGAAGCCTTGTGACTGTAGTGCTATGAAAGAAGTAGAAGAATGTAGTGTGACAGAGAGCCATTCCACAGGCACTTCAGCCAAGCAAGGCCTGTGTGAGGAGAGACTGACTCAGGGGTGGTCAGGGGGGAGGGGGAAGGAGGGCTCCGCCAATTCAATGGCTTTCTGCAGGACAAACAGCTGGAAGCTGGAAAGGCATCTGGTAGTTCAAGAACAGAAATCAGATCCCAGTGGCAAGGGAGAGTGTTCAGAGAGGTAATTAGGAGCCAAGATCATATAAGGCTGGTTAGGCCTGAACAAGGGACACCAAGAGGATTGGAAGCTCTTTTGTGAGCTTTGGAAAAGTCAGAGTAAAGAAACAAAAAGTTCTAGGGTGAGTGCACAAAACTTTATGCAAACGAATAGAAATGGGAATGGCTGTATTACATCTGTAGAGAGAGGATGGGGGCTTGACGACATGAAGAGCAGTGGATGCTCAGGTGAAATGCCTCAGACTCACTAACGCATTTGGGTTTTGGATTGGGTAGCTGGGTAGATCAAGGCACGGCTTATTACAACAAACATTGGAAAATGGTAGCTTGTCAAAGGAGAGGGAAGATCAAGGATTCTATATAAGAAATTCTTGTTTAAAAATTCCTAAGCAACTCAAAATTTAATTATGAGACTCTAGCTATCTATTCTTCAACCACCTCAGAGACCTGAGAGGGGTAAATATATCTGATTATATAGGAAGTACAGGGCCCGCAGCTTCCAAAACTAAGAAATGACATACCAGTGGCTGCCTGGACAGTTCCCATTTTCTCTCCATACATTACAGCATCAATCTTCAGCTGTTTGGCCCTGTTTCTCTGACAGTCATTGATTATAAAGCAGGAATTATGAAGGAGTTGCCTACCCTGTCTTGGCAGAGCTAGGCTGTTGACTTTCCTGCTTCCAAGTTTTGACCTTTTCGGAAAGCATTCTGTCTACAGTTGAAGCAAGGGTTTTTCTTGCCAAGAGATAGGCTTGCCACTAATTCAACCATCTCCCGCTGGAGATTCTTCAATGTTCATCTTCTGCTTGGAGTAGAATAGGGGGTGCTGTCAGGAGTTGACATGTCTCAATATCAAAAAATCTTAAGTTAAGAAAACATCTTTGAATGTCATATTCTGCAGATCTCTTGAGGTTTTTGAAGACCCCTTATCTATCTCTTACATTTAGATAGGCAAATGTTGCTTGTCTCTTAGCAACTTGATTTCTGATTAGCTTAGAAAATAACTGTGATAGACTGTCATAGTACCTAACAAAATGACAAGCTTGAATGACTATTAGTTTGCATTTCTTAATTATCCTAAACAGTTTATGAGAGTTGGTAGCAAAAGGCTGAAAGTTCACATTTCATTTTTAAGCACTACTAGGTACAATACCTTTAAAAAGTGTTACCCTTAATTTTGTATCAGTATACAAAGACCAATACCAATGTGGCCAAATATAATCTTAATGTTGTATCAGTATACAAAGATCAATACCGATGTAGCCCAATACAATCTATAGTTAAATTTTGAGTTGTTTAGGAATCAAGAGGGTGTTCTGGATCTAAGAAGATGTTTTTAAAATTGTGATGCAAGTTAGTATGAAAGCTGAGTTAGATATAGAACTTTAAACTCATGGAGATGGTTAGATAGTAGAATGTTAAAGTCAGGTGCCAAATACATATGGACTGGACATTGGGAATGTATGCTAAGCCATATAACTCTCAGAATTGTGGCCTATTTATTTCAGTTGTTTTGTACTGTATTTATTGTTATAAGAGAAAGAACCATTTGTTAGACTGAAATGGGGAGCTATTGGAGGGGAAAAAGATATACCTTAAACTAAAAATAAATAAAGAAATAAATAAAGAAATAAATAAAGGGTAGAAGATGGGAGGTTGAGGGGGAAGAGGGTAGGACTGGAGGGGGTAGTAGGGAGGGGATTGTGACTGAGATGTAACTTGAAGAAATAAAAAATAAATTAAAAATAAAATAAATTCCTAATTGATACTAAGTGAATATACCAAATGCATAGTTGGACAACAGAGTCTGGAGCTCAGGAGAGCTGTTATTCTTGGAGATACATGCTTGGAACTCATGCACATTCAGATAAAAATTTAAAACCTTAAGACGAGAGGAGGTAATGCAGGAAAGAAATAAAACTCAGGGAGCAAAAGTTCATGACCAAACTTTATCAGTACGTAACTCGGTGTCAGATGTAGAAGGGTAGAGAGCTGGCACAGGATCCTGAGAAGACAGAAGAACAACAGGAAAGATTTATGTTGCAGAGGCCAAAGAAGCATTATAGAGATGCTAAGACTGAGTGAGGCTGCATGGGCATTAACCTAACAGAAAAGAAGAAATTGAAGATGCAGCAGGAAGGATAAGAAAGTCACATAAACAAAGTTCTTGAGAGCTAATAAGGGATGAGACTGCAGAGTGTGTGCAGAGAGTAATCTTTGCCCAGTTCAGAGACAGCTTCTGTTGGAGCAGAGGACATAGGGAATATGTACAACTCTGCACACAGATGTATCGACCTGAGAAACTCCTTATTAAACATAAAGAGGGAGTTCACAACAATCTATCATTTCTAGACAAATGTAAACGATATCTAGGATTAATTGTAGAATTAGTTCTTACCGATCCAATTGTCTTATTACTGGCTACCATTTCAAGTCCAGTATTGAACAGCCACAATGATAATAAGCATTTTTTGTTTATAGAAAATGATTCTACTATCTGATGATTAAATAAGACATTTATACTTAAAATTTCCAGTAAATTTTGTTCTGTAAATTATGGATTATTTTATTTCTTAGATTTAAAAAAAACCTGAAATGATTCATGTTGGAATAGAAGCTACATGCCAGTGATACAGCTTTTCCCTTTATGTTTTTCTTCATTTGAATTGATAATATCTCAGTCACGGTTTTTAAGATTTATTTTTATTTATGAATATTTGTTTTTATCTGTCTGTGTATGCAATACACAGTTGCCTGTGGAGGCAGAGACCAGAAGAGACCACCATACCCCTGGAGCTGGAGTTACAGGAGGTTGTAAGGCTCCCAGCGTGGGTGCAGGGAACTGAATTTTAATCTTTTGGGAGAGACTTAACTCCAAACTGTTATGTCATCTTTCCAGCCCCTTGCTTACATGGTTATATAAATGTATATTTGTGAGTGAAATTGACATAGAATGTTTTTGTCTGTGTTTCATCACAGATTTTTAAAACAGTTTGGACTTATTATTGAAAAATTTTAAAAACTACACATGAACCATAGCTGCAGATAAAAATAAAGTCAAATGGATACATGCAAAATGTTGAAAGTGGTTATAAACATGTATGCCATATAGGAAGCAATAGGGTGCTCTTTCTTATCCCACGTGTGCGTGTGTGTGTGTATGTGTACAACTGAGTTATATTCCTGTATTTGAATATATTTTTAATTCTTTTAATTTTTATGTGATTGAGATAATATTAGATAGATAGACAGGCAGATAGATTAGATAAGTAAGTATGTATTAGATAATTATAAATATAAGGATTATTTAAATTTTCATTCTGAATTTTTCTTTATTTAATTTTAATATTTGTATATACATGTCAAACAATACAAATAGCTTAATATTTCACAATAAGGATCTACTATGATTGTAAAGGATTTTATATATTATATACTTTGAATAATTCTGTATGAAAATCATTGTATATAAATTTTTCCATATTTAATACTACATTTGTAAGCTAGGAAAGGAGAAAATACTATGTAAAAAAGTATAAATATTTTCAGATGCTTTTTCTGATACATCAGACATATGTGTTAGAATTGATTTGAGATGATATTGTACAAGACTACTATACCTACAGAAATCTGTCTTTTTCGTGTGATTATAAAGTTAAGTCACTGATATATTTAATCTCCTCTCAGCGCTCTCTCGTCTGCTTCATCAGCCATCTTCTGTGACTCCAGGAAGAACTCAGAGTTTACATTCTCCATATGTTTATAGGAATATATCTATATGTATCTAATACTTATGCTTACATGTGTGAGAGAAACCATAATTACATTCACGTGTATAATTCATACCAGACAAAAGTGTTTCTTATGTAACTTGGATATATGTGTGCGCAACATGTGTAACATCTAAGTTCTTGAATGAATGTGTGATTTTTAAAATTTAAGAAAATCTTATCAATTCAGTAAGAAACTTCTACATCTGGAGCTTCTCTGTGGTGAAGAAGGCATCCTCCTGACAGATTCTGACTTGTTTGGTTGTGGTTTCATCTTGGTCAGTGTTCTAGTTCATTTCTTAACCAAATGTGAGTTCTTCTGGGGAGGGCTCCCAGTTGATTCATCTGTTCACAGTAAAGGTTGTTTTGTCTTTGGGCAATCAGATTAGTTAAGAACAACCAGCTTAAAGAGAATGGCACCCAGATACAGTTAGGCATTCTCTCAATATAAAGAAAATAAAATGCAAAAATACTCATTGAATGGTTGGTGATGGCATAGTAAGATTTGCTTTGGTTTACTGTTATTGCTTTCAGAATAATCTTCCAAATTACTAAATGGGGGGTTGATTATCAGTTAGACTGGTGTAGGCTGGAAGTTATAAAACAGCCATCATAATGTGGCCCAGGTACAAAGGAAGATAAGTCATACCCCCTCACAAGAGTTGCTTAGGGACCTTTCCTCTGGAGCTGATGTAGCCTGTGACCCACAATGGTGGTGTCACTCCTTCCTTCCTCCTGAACTATCCCTAACCTGGTGACTTTGTCTTTCCAAAGTCTTTTCTGTCAGTGGTCTCAATGCCAAATCACAGTTGTAGCTATCTGAGATTCTATCGCATACCCTTCAGAATGAGTAAGATCAAAAAACTCAGATGAGAGCACATGCTGGCAAAGATGTGGAGAAAGGGTAACACTCCCCCATTGCTGGTGGAGGAGCACACTTGTGTCACTTTGGAAATCAATCTGGAGATTTCTTAGAAAATTGGAAATAGTTCTACCTCAAGACCCAGTCATACTGCTCCTGAGCATATATCCAAGAGATTCTCTACCAAACCACAAGGGCATCACCTCAACTAAATTCATAGCAGCTTTATTCATAATCGCCAGAATCTGGAAACAACTCCGATGTCCTTCAACTGAAGAATCAATTAAAAAACAAAACAGCCGTGGTACATTTACACAATAGAATACTTACTCAGCTATTAGAAACAAGGAAATAGTGCAATTTACAACCAAATGGATGGAACTAGAAAAGCTCATCCTGAGTGAGCTAACCCAGATCTAGAAAGATACACATGGTATGTAGTCTCTTATAAGTGGATATTAACCATATAGCACAGGACAACCATCCTACGACCCACAGACCCAAACAGACAGGATCCTAGCATAACTATCCTATGAAAAACTCCACCTGGAAGCAAGTCATGGATGCTGTTGCCTGTTAGTGGAGCACCTTACCCTAGCTGGGCTGCCATATGAAGCCCAAGAACAAAAGGAAGTTCTTAGCACTCATGTTACTGATGAACTGAGGGGGGTTGGTATGTGGGGGCTCCCCTCAGCTCAGAAGAATGAGAGGACAGAGATGGGGTGGAGCCTGGAGGGAAGGAGGGAGAGGACTTTGATTGAGATAATAACTTGAAAAAATAAATGAATGAAAACATTTTTAAAAGAAAATGTTTAGTTATCAGCTCTTCCATTTAAAGTTTTCAAATAGCAAAGACCTAACTCATGGATGGTTCTAGAAATCTTTTGCTGATGCCTTATATAACAGTCTGAATTAATTACACAATGAATTTAAACTGATCATCTCCCATTTTTCCTGGAAGGTTATTGATGGAAGTAACTATTCAACAGAATCATAAGTCCAATTTTGAGAAAGAAATGGTATGCAGGTGGCAAATTAGACATGCAGAAATGTAAAAAGCATATTGTCCTACTAAAATTAAAGAATAAGATCAACATAACTATCTATAAAATATGTATATTTTAAGAAACACATGTGTAAAATAAACATTTAAATTTTTATGTTCTGTACTAAAATCTGAAATGTAAAAATGCCTTTATTATAAACTACAGATAAAAAGCGAAGCTATATCTACCATTCTTACCAAAATATTTTTTAAACTTTATTTTAAGCAAGAAGACACACTCTACATTGGACTTGAGAAGTCAGGCCACACTGTGAGATGTCAGAACTGTTCTCCCCCACAGAATTAATCACAGCAACGGAAAATGTGACCAGCCTGGGAAACACGATAAATCATGTCCATTTTTCTGCAGCATGCTCTGCATCCTCAAAGACCACAGTGCCTGTGAGCTATAGAGGTTTATTTCTCATAAACCTCTTTGAGCAGAACTTTTTTCTTCTACTTTCATGTGGCATCCCCATAACATTTTTATTATGCTATCGTTATAAGCTACATCATCTATAAATTCACTAAGTGATCTAAAACACAGATGAGCGACACATAAAGGCTGACTTATAGCAAGGAAGCAATTCTCATTTCTAATAGGAGGCAGGGCAATGCCACATACATTGCTTGGGCAAGACTGAGTGTGCAATTCATCAACATGTTACCTGCTCCCCGAAGGCCTTTTTAAGGAGAGGAATGATAAATTAACACCTGAGATTTCCCAAACATGATGGGGCCTGCATGTCTAATTTAGCTCCAGATGATAGAAGAATGAGAAGTGAGTATTTCTCATGCAGCTATGAATCATGACCATGACCATGGAGGTTGGTGGCTCCATACTGTCCATGCATATCTTCATTGACTTGTACAGTAAAGTAACTATTCTACTTTTCTTTATGTTTAGGAAAATTTCTTCGCCTGCCTAGCTTTTGACCTAGTCTACCCACTTCCTCTGACCCCAAGTGCACATAGGAAACAGTGATCTTGACCTCAAGACTCAATAAATTACATGCAGTCATGCTGAAGTATGCTATCTAGCTCTCAATAAAGGTCATGAATTAAAGTTGCTACAAATAGCTGGATTCCTTTCTCAGAGAAGGTAACACCAGTGCGTAGGGGTATGAAAGAAATGATTCCTCCCCTCAGAAGAGGATCCACCACTGTGTATTATTTTCAGACCAGCAGATTTTGTGCTTCTTCATCGCATTTTCCCTGGAGTTTAGGCTTAAGGGATGCTAGCTACTTTGCATGATAGTAATAAATGAGGATATTTGAGGTAGCAGAGAGTACTCATTCTGCTCCAAGTTCAAGGAGCAATCTATAGGTTCAGGGATCAGCAAAGAGCCCACATGTGCTAAAATTTGGATCTCAAATGTTCTTAAAAGGCCTATGTTTCAAAGCTTTGGTCCTCAGTTTGGTGCTATGGGAAAGTAAAGGAAAGTTTAAGATGCAGGACCAGTGAACAGGTATTTATATGGGATAGAAGTGGATTGTGGGTATTGCTCTGTTTTTCACTTCCTGGTGCTAAGGTTAGTAAGGTTTGCTCTGTGACATTTTACTTCTATTATGTGCTGCCACAATCTTAAAGTAATAGAATCAATTGATCATAGAATCCCCAAGCTGTGATCCAAAACCAAAACCTTTTTTCTTTATAAGTTGACTGACCCATAAGCACTTGTTATAGTGATAGAACACTAGCTGAAACTATTTTAGCTTTCATGAAGTATACAGTTTCAATAACAACTACAAATGAGTATGGCTATGTCCTGCTAAAACTTTGCTTACAAAACCAAGTGGTAAGCTACAAGTGGTGGTACATATCTATGACCCCAGCACTTGGGAGGCAGAGGCAGAAGGGTTGGAAGTTCAAAGTCAGCCTCAGATACATAGCAAATTTTAGGTCAACCTGGGCTACATGAGACCTTGTTCCTAAAATTTAAATAGAAACAAACAAACAAACAAAAATTGAAAGCAAGCACTGAGTTGTAAGATACTCAAACCTAACTTAGAAATTCATTCAGATAGGCCATCACAATGATATTCTCTGAGTAAAGGTGTTAGAGCCAGGCTCATGGTACAACCCAAGACAAGTTCAAGTCATGTACCAAAGTAGAAAGTATGATAAAGACAAGAGAAAATCGTGCTTTGTTCTCATCAACACCACTCAAAGCAGAATAGTTTCTTCAGTCAACAGAATTTGTGCTGATGGCAGGGTTTCTCTACACACTAAAGAACATCCCAGCTGACACCAGCTGGCTATCATGAAATTAACACTAGTTCCTGACACTGTCCACCCATATCCCACAGGTTACAAGCTCAGCTGCACAAAATGTGGCCCATTTAGAACTCACAAATGGTGAGAGTGACCGGGGCTTCCCTCCATCCCTCTTTGTTACCACTGGCTAACAGAACTCAGAGGAAACACCTCACTTGACTTTTATCACACTGACTATGAAGAATATTCCAAAGAATGTGGACAACTGAGCAGATGGAAAACAGGGATAGGGTAAGGAGTGTGGGCTGGGAGGTTGAGTTTCCATATCCATCCTGGGTGTACCATGCCCCCAGCAACCCCATGTGCCCGGTGACCACAATGATCTCCAAACCCACTTGGGGCTTTTTATACAAGCTTCATTGCATGGGATGAGGAACTTCACTCCCAGACCTTCTCTCCTCTCTGGAGGAAAGGAAGTTGGACTGATTTGGCCACATATACAATCATAGCTTAGTATTCTGGTGGCAGTCCACATACTGGAGCTGTTCCCATTAGCCAGTACATTCAACAATCTTTGGAGTTCTGTGGAAGGAATGGAGTCAAAGATGGAACATTAGAACAAAATGATTCCTATAATAGTTCTTTCACTTAGAAATTACATGCCCATTGAGATGTTTGTGCTGAGAGTTGGGATTGAAATATATCCATATATACTATACATGTATGTATTATACATGCATGTGAAGGTATTTGTGAGTGTACATACATCTGTAAATGTACATACATGTTTGTATGTATATGTCTAGTTCAATTGCCCAATATATTTGGTGACCAATACCAAATAATTTTGGTATTTGTTAATTTGATAATAATTTATCAAAATGCTTATTCTCATTAGGCAATTAAATTTTACCAATGTAAGATGGTGTGTGTATGTGTATGTGTATGCATGTGTGTGTTTATATACTACTTAACAGTAGTATATAAGTAGTATATAAGTCTCATCTCCTATCTCTGCCTTAGATCCTTTATTACAAAATCATCTTATGTCTAGACCTTTACCTTTAGTGTAGTTTTTATTTCTATTTTGTTTTTTAATTTTTATTTGTGTGTGTATTTGTTTGTTTTGTTTCATGAGATAATCTCATGTTGCCCAGGCTGGCCTCGAACTTGATATGTGGCTGAAGATGGTCACTTCTGGTCCTTCTGCCTTTGCCCCTCAAGTGCTAGGACACACTAGGACCACACCCGGATCTAGAATAACACAAATACTGTAACAAGAGAAACAGTATGACTTTTCTTGATGTTTACAGAAGCTAGAGTGTGATACAGCTTGATTTAAAGAAACATCTACTTTGTCATCCAAAGCCATTGTGCACATTTCCATAGTCTATTAAATTTCTCATTCTTTTTCATCCTTGATCTATTACTATTTGTTTCTTATAATAAATGTGTAAAGAAACATTTAACACAGAAATCAGATATTGTTCAGCTATAGCCACTTTTCTTACAGCCAGGCATATACCATGGTGTACTATCTCAAAATACTTATTTACACAAGTAGTAAAAATTTGCCTATTCGATGTTAATATTCAAGATTTTGCAATTCCTTTTCATTATTGACCAGATACGTATGAGTTATGGTGTCTTCTGAATGGAAGGCAGGCATATAAAATGTAGACATTGTTACAATGAGTTGTAATTTCTTTCTTTTCTTTCTATCTTTCTTTCTTTCTTTTTCTTTATTTTGTTTTTGTTGTTGCTGTTGTTCCAAGTTAAAAGGATATAAAGTTAATCAGCCTGTGTCACTTCACAGACTTGAATTAAGACTGTCTCCTATTATTTGTGATTATACAGCAGGGCCTGCCTCCCATGGAAGGAGATTGTTGCTATTTAAATCAATCTCTCTTCCTGCTAATTGTACTTCAGAGTGTATTTTGTGTATTTTCAAGAACAATTGTAAGAGCACAAGGTAAAATATAAGTGTCCTTAGAAAACTCTCATGGTTTTAGAGTCACGCATTACCCATAAAGACACCCACGCATCTCAACAACTAGAATAGAGGTCCATGATCACGTAGTCATTTGAGCCTCAGCTTGTATCAAAGCAGTTAAGAGAGTCTACTGGATTAGGATGCTGGCCTCTGCTACCCTATACCATTTTACAATAATAGAACAGCACAAACTAGGTAATCTATAAAGAAAAGAAATTTATCCTGTACTATTCTAGAGCCTGAGAAATCCATTATCAAGATAGTAGTTTCTGGCAGGAACTTTTTACTCCATAACAAGTGAAGGGTAGAAGAGTAAGAGAGCCTGGCAGGGTAGGGGAGAGAACATTTCCTTTATTAGAAACCTTCTACTCTCATGATAACAGCATTCATCTATGTTTGACAAAAGAGTCTAATCATGGCCTAATCACTTTTAAATGTCACACTTCATAGTACTGTTTCACAGCAGAGGGGCCATGTTTCTATTTTGCAGTCTTTGAGGGACCATTACCTGTGCTGTGGTTAGCATCAGCCTGCATTATTGGTTGAGTTTTCTTTTCCCATTTCCCCATTTCCCCATTATGTGTCCAGGCTGACTTCTGTCCTTCGCTTTCTTCCTAAATAGACTTCCCTCTAGTCAGCCTACTCTAAGCAAATGTATTTATGGGGAATGCTGCCCCTTATCATAAACAACTCAGTTTTCCCGGGATTCCTAGACAAACAGTCTTGTCCTATTTTGTGAGCCAGTGTTGTTCACTCCAACACCTATCCTGTTGTCATCAGGCATTGGGGCAGGACCCTCAGGGCAGTTAGGGCACAGGGTTTCTCACAAAAGAGTTGGTCTACCCAAACTGGGTTAAACGGGTGGTAGTCATGGACTTGTAATGTAGTGTCAGTATGTCAGGACACTTCCCAGCTTCCCTTGTTGCAAGTCTACCACAAGATGCCCATCGCTTTGATTTCATTAGAATCTCATTTCCCCCTCGATTTAAAAAAATTCATTTCATACTCAGAACCAAAAACAATTATATCTGCACACAGTACACTCTGGCAAGTTGGGCACAGATGTAGATCTGTGTACGGTGTATACTTGCTTATAGAACCCAGTTTTTTTTTAAATACTTTATTTTTTTTTCTTCAAGTTACATCTCAGTTACAAACCCCTCCCTATTCCCCCCTCCTATCCCGCCCTTCCGCCCTCTTCCCCCCAGAAGTTTCCCCTTTCAGTCCAACAGATGGTTCCTGCTCTTATTACAGTAAGTTTTATACAAAACAACAGATATAAATATGCCAAATTTATGAGAGTTAAATGGCCCAGTATACCTTCCCAATGTCCAGTTTATACATATTTGGCCCCTGACTTTAACATTCTACTATCTAACCATCTCCATGAGTTTAAAGGTCTATATCTGACTCAACATTCATACTAACTTGCAACACACTTTTAAGAGTATCTTCTTAGATCTTTAACACCCTCTTGATTCCTAAACAACTCAAAATTTAACTATGAGACTCTAGCTGTCTATTCTTCAACCACCTCAGAGACCTGAGAGGGATAAATA
>CAJQZJ010032362.1:2742424-2759620 GCA_907164525.1 Lophiomys imhausi | reverse complement strand
TCCTTTTCCTGTTCAAGCTCTGTCACCTTGGCTTGGAGCTCTTTAATGGTGTTGTTCCTTGTTTTGACTTGTAGAATTGTGGCTTCTTTGAATTCCTTCATAGATTTAAGTTCTTCTTGCAGGGACTCTATCACTTTCCAAAGTGCAGAATTTTCAACGTTTTCATGTGTTTCTGTTAGTGTGAGGTCATCCGAATTGGATGAGCTAGGATAATTCTGCTTTGTTGGAGTCATATTTCCTTGATTTCTAATTTTTTTTTTTGGACCTTTGGCCATTGGGTGCATTTAGGTGTCTGTTCTTGTCGTTTTCTGTGCTTGGATCCACAGTGGATGCTTTGGTGTAGGGGACGAGTTACTTGGCTATCTGTTGTTGCTTACAGGGGGATTTCAGTGTCACTGTGGTTTTAATCGCCTGAGGCACTGTGAGCTGGTGTAGCCTATTCCCAGGTTGTGAGAAATGGACTGGGATTGTTTCACTGCTCCCAATTCAGACTTCTCTATGTTGCACTGTGATTTATCAGCCTGTAATGGTTCTGATGGTATGGACCTGTTTGCCCAGGCACAGATTCTGTGGGCTTTGTTTGTCGTCACAGAGGCTGAAAGGGTCTGGCTCCACACCTAATATGTCTGGATTTTCCAGAATACAGCTATGGTCCCCTGATTTCTGGTTTCTCACTAGGCTTCTTGCAACAGGGCTGACCTCTGTGCCTGATTCCCTCCTTGTCTGCACAGCCGTGGGTCTCCCTCCCTGGCTGCTCGGCTGTGCGTGCACCGAGCCCCGGATCCTCCGGCCGCCTGAGTGGGCCTCTCGCCCCAGCAGCTCAGCTGTGGGTGCGCGGATACCTGGCCCCACCCGCGCCTGGCTCCCTCCCCAGTTGTCCTGCCGTGGGTTCACGGGGATTTGGCCCTGCTGGCGCCGGGCTCACTCCTCAGCTGCGCTGCCGTGAGTACGCGGGGATTCGGCCCCTCCTGTTCGCCGGCGGCTTCCCACTCTCTCTGAACCTCCACCCTCTGCGTCTCGAGGGGCTGTGGACCCCCCGCTGAGCTCCCTGTTTGTTCCTTGCTAAGAGTTCCACTGTCTCGCAAAGTTTCTTAAGTGTGTATAAGTTCTTCCTGAGGTGTGGGGAGCTCAGTAGGCTAGTGATCGATCGCCAAGTGGCCTCTGATTCTGCCTGCTGTGAGTTGGGGTCGATCTTACCAGGCGCCTCTCCAAATGGGAGTTCCCGAATCCCGGGTTTAGTGGCTTCCGTGTCTGTGAGAGATGGAGGGAGAGCCTTACCCTGGGACTTTTAACAGTCCCTTGGGAGCTGTGAGTGTTCCCAGGGGGGGTCTAGCCCCTCCGGTTTTTCCACAGTGCCCAATAACTCCGTGTTTTTTATGGCTCTTTTTTCCCCACGTTCAAAATGCGTCAGTGTAGGTCGCCGCCATCTTGGCCCCCATAGAACCCAGTTTTAAGAAACAGACTTGGTGATAGAAGACACCCCTCTTCTCTCTTCTTGTTTTCTCTCCTCTCCCCTACCCCCAATGATTTTGACATCTGATTATGTTCTTCACCTTCCACCATCCCTCTAAACAAGTGCTTCTCAACTTTCCCAATGTTGCAACCCTTTAATGCAGTTCCTCATATTGTGGTACCCCTAACCATAAAATTATTAACATTGCTACTTGTTAACTGTAATTCTGCTACTGCTATGAATTGCGGTACAAATATCTGAGATACAGGATATCTGCTGTTTGACCCCCAAAGGGGTCATGGCCCCCAGGTTGAGAACCACTGCTCTAAGTCATTGCAGACCACTCTGACTTATCTTCAGCAAGACAAGAGTTCTCCTAGATTGTCCTAGCTCGTCTCCAGTTCTCTGAAAATATTTTCTTAGCAACTCTCCATCTATTTACCCTGGCCCTGCTTCTTGGCTTCAGATTCCCACTGGCCTTTGCTGTATTCAGAGATGAACACAAGCTCTCCATCACTGCAAAATCCAATCACCTTGGATCTTATACCTATTGTGATTTTCCTGAATGAACTCTCCTCTGACTGTGCTTTAAAACTGTCATTGAATGAATTTTGTTTAACAGCATGCTGCTTTTATATGTTGTCCATTATGATTGCGGACATTTCTAAGCATTCAATCATTGGGGTTTTATAGTTACAGGGCAATCAGTCTGTTGCTGGCTATATACCACTCAGTTGGAAATCCCAGTAGGAAGCAGTCCTTAGAAATCCCTTCTCAATTGCTATCTTTTGTAGTTGATATAGTCCGAAAATCCCACATCAAACAGCAATCATAAGCATAAGGTACCCTGCACTTCTGATGAATGGGCTAAAGCTCTGTCTTCCCATCAGCCCTTCTAAGGTTCAATTGGGTTGTTAGAGTTGATCACAGAACTCCTTGTAACACTTTGTTTACCTTTATCAGTGGTTGTAAAAGGACATAATGAAGGATATTGACAAATGGTCAGATAAAGACCTATGAATGACAAGGTCTAGAAAGGCTCCTAGCATGATCTTTACTTCCTGTGGAGTTAGGGTCCACCACTCTCTTGGTACGTGGTTAACTTAAAATCTATATAAACCCTGTTCTTTTGTGATTTTATGGAGACATTATTGTATAGGCCTGACTGATTGTATGGCTGGCCATTAGTGATTATTGTGGTTGGAATATAAATGTGTCCCATTCAGCCTCACAGGGTGAAAATTTAACCCTGAATGAGAAGGAAAAATTTGTGTATGCTGGAAATTTTAGAATTTTAAGATATGGATCTAATTGAAGGAAGTGCATAACTGGGGATATGTCCTTGGGGCCTAGGTCTTTCCCTGGATACTTTTTGATTCTTGGCTTTTTAGTAACCAGGAAGTGAGCAGAGGCTCTGACTGTGTGGTGTTCTGCCTTGCTTTGGGCCTACAGTAAGGAAACTAATCTGCCACAAACCAAAACCTCTGGAATCATGATCCAAAAGAAAGCTTTCTTCTTTTAAACTGTCTTACCATGTATTTGCGTACAGTAATGAGAAAGATCACTAATGCAGAGATCAACTTGACCCTCAGTTTCTCCCCTCCCCACCCCCCAAAATGGAATTACTGAAATACCAGAAGTTTTTAGCATGAAGCTTTCTGGTGAGTTTCCAACTTTTTGGTGAATAGAACCTATCAGTGCTCCCCTCCACAAGTCATCCTATCAGCATCAAATCAGAACTCTTATTCCTCCAGAGATTCCAGGAGTTTTAGACGTGTTCTAAGAAGAAATGTGTAGCCAACTGTACATTTAACACTATAAACAGCAATATCATAGCTATACTGCCAATTGGAAATTATATTTTAGCTGTATCTATACCTATGAGAGTTCAAGACTAAAAAGAAAATTACTGAACGCTGTCTGGAGAAATTAATTGGCGTAGATCAACTGTTCATGGAATGGATCTTTCTCAGACTAATAAAATTGACACTGAATTGGGAATAGACCAAGGAGGAACAAATATGGTAGCATCTTCACTCCTCATTGAGTAAGGGTCATTGTCATTTATCCTAAGTTATTGATATTCAGTATGAAAGGGAAGACATATTTCATCATGGTAATAAATAACTGTTATGAGAGAGACAGAAAGAAAGAAGAGGGAGAGGAGGAGAAAAGGAGAGAGGAAGGAAGGAAACTTAACTTCAAAATATATGCTTTTAACTAAGAAACACAATATGAACAAAAGCTAAAACATCAATTTCATTTATTTGCTGTAGGAAAGTCTATTTGGCTAAGGAAAAAGAAACAGGACACACAGCAGTTGTTAATATCAGCACATCTTTGTGTATGATAAACTACCCTGGTGTCCTGTTGCACATGCCTTATGGACAAAACAAATTAAGCATGTTACAAATGAAAAACAGTAGAAGACACAAACCCTAAAATCAGACAAACCTAGATCTTATCCAGATGCTCTAGTTATGGACAGAGTAATCTTGGATGCATGAGAGTATCCTCTCATAGCCTCAGGCTCCCATTTATAAAGTAGAGGTGTTAAAATGATCAACCTTATGAAGTTATTATTGCAAGTATATGTGAAGCTATTATATAAGCCCTTGCAAACAATAAATGTGCAACAACTAGCAGCAATTTGCGGTCATGATTATGACTACTGATTAGAAAACTTAAATACTGCTGCTAAATCTCCCAGTGAGCCCAATGTAACCTTGGATGAATTGCTTTCCCTCACTGAAACTCTTCTATATGAGGATCTATCAGGCCTTGATGTCTGACTAAAAGGTCTTGTGTGCTTTAACCAGAAGCCCCAGTAGCTCCACAGTGGGCCATAGCTGGAAAAGATAATGGCTGCTCTATTATTTCACCATGGTTGTTCTTTGAACTGCTCCAACTGGATCAGCCCACCTTTCAGATCCCCTCAGTCTGCTGGTGCTTTCTCATACACCAAAGTCCTCTCGGATTTAAATCTTGGTCTAGGTATGACAGACTTAGATTAGATAAACCATGAGAGAGAGTGAGAAGAAATAGAAGAACACCAAGAAGAATAAAATCTCTTTTTCTTATGGCCCGGGACCAAAGGATAACTGGATTGCTAAATGATGAATGGGCTAAGCTTAACAACTTCTTCTTCTTCTTCTTCTTCTTCTTCTTCTTCTTCTTCTCCTCCTCCTCCTCCTCCTCCTCCTCCTCCTTCTTCTTCTCCTTCTCCTTCTCCTCCTCCTCCTCCTCCTCCTCCTTCTCCTCCTCCTCCTCCTCCTCCTCCTCCTCCTTCTTCTTCTTCTTCTGCTTCTGCTTCTGCTTCTTTATTGCTTCAAGTTACATCTCCATCACAATGCCCTCATTCTATGCCTCCCAGTTCCACCCTCCCACTCTGTCTTCCCTCTCCCACCCTTCTCACTTCTCCGATGTGGAGTGTCCCTACATATCAGCCCCTCTCAACTCAACAGTCAGACTCAGAAAGATGCACATGGCATCTACTCACTTATAATTGGATTTTAGCCATACAGTATAGGATAACTATCCTATAACCAATACATCAAAAGGATCAGGAACATAGACTATGTTACCTATTAAGGGGACAGTTTGCTCTAGGAGTGCTACCATTTTGGCCCCCAGTGCAAGAGAAAGCTCTTAGGCTCAACTTCTTTAATGCAGGGACTTGGAGCCAGGAAGATCGATGTTCCAATCCAGGCCCAGGATACAGGGCCTCTTGTTTTGCCTTCAGTATGATTAATTTTTTTCCCCAATTGGTTGCGTGATACAGAAGAGACTTGGTCTTTGATTATGGCTCAACTCTTGTGTCTCAGTAATAAATCAATGACACTGCTCTAATGTAGAACATTTTCTAACCTGTGGTTACAGAAATACCACTCCTCAGGTATTTTGTGATGCATTAGAACATTAGTTCTCAACTTGTGGGTCATGACCTCTTTAAGGGGTCAAACAGCCCTTTAACAGGGGTCACATATCAGATATCTGGCATATCAGATATTTCAATTGCAACTCATAACACTAACAAAATTGAAGTTATGAAGTAGAAATGAAAATAATTTTATGGTTGGGGGGTCATAACATGAGTAACTGCATTTAAGGGTCACATAATTAGGGAGGGTGAGAACAACTGTTTTAGAAAAATTACCGAGGGGCTAATTACACTACTGTGACACACAGACCCTTTGAGGTAAATATAGTTGGAAATCAAGAAATGTAAATATCACTTTGATTGTTCTACTTCTTTCAAAAACAGGTGAGAATCTCCAATGAGAAAACACCCCTTCTGTGTTGGAAGGCAAGGCAGCATGAGCGTGTGTTAGAAAGAACTCTGGACAGACCTTGTTAACTCACTCTTACCTTTTAAGTGTCTCACATAAATCAGGGGCTTCTTCACAGCTTACTATTTTTTGTCCAAATCAGAGTTTTGTAACAGCCTAGAACTATCTCTTTGGCTTCGGATCTTTGCTGGGATTTGTGTTTGTTTGTTTTTGCTTTTGCTTTTGTATCCTGTGCCATGTGAAGTCCCTGTCATGCTTTTGTGCTGTTAATCTATCTAATGTCAGTTTAATTCTGTAAGTAGCGAGGACCCTGATGATGGAGGTAGAAGTTTTATGCTTCTGCATTATTTATGTCCAATAATTTCTCAAAGACCTGGTACATGTAAACTGAATTTAGACATTAATTTGTCTTTAATTTATTGTTATTTCAGCCATTTATATTTAGAGTCTTGTGTCTTGGTGGTAATATCAGCCTATTATGTTGCTATTTGCTCAAGCATAAATTTACAGTGCACCATTAAATCATGGCAAGGAATGAAAATGAAAACCACGTAAGTCAACTGCTGGTGTCCTGTCTACCTGGGGTAAGACTCTGGCTCTTTCTGTTCTCAGTTCATAACTGCCAGATTCTGGGGGCAGTTGTTGAGAGCCTCCAACACAGTACGAGGCCTTTACCTAACAATACTATATTTAAACTCAGCATTTGATAAACCAGCAGATGATGTATTATGTTTTTGCCATACATGGTAATAATAATACATATTAATTAATAAAAATAAAAAAGGACAATTGGAAACTCATTGAGATGATATGCAGGTCTGTAGCCTTGATGACAGTTACAGCTTCACAAAGATACACTTGCCCCAAACTTATTGAATTACCCATATTAAGTATGTAAGGAATATTGCCTATCAATTATATCTCAAAAGAGGGGTTGTAAAGATCAAGTCAAGAGGATACAATAAAAAGAATTTACGTAAGGGCCAGAAAGATAGCTAATTGATTAAGAGTACTTTCTTTCTTCCCAAAGACCTGAATTCAATTTCCAACACATATGTCAGGCAGTTCACAACTATCTGTAACTCCAGTTCCACAGGATCCAACAATTTTGGCCTCTGAGGGTACCTACACTCATATGCACATACTCACAAGCAGACATATACGCCTACACAAAATTAAAAATAATAAAAATAAATCTTTTTAAAAAGTAGCAACATAGCTTCATGTTTATGACTTCTATCCTCAAAACTACTACCTTAACTACGCTGTTCTATAATCTGGTCACAGATTACATAAAAGAGTAAATTCTTACAATTTTACTTGCTGGTATATACATTGAAAACAGTGAAATATTTAACTTTTTAGTGAACTATCAAATCAGTCTGACAAACATGAACACTTGTGTAGACCATGTGCCCTACCAAGACGTAGTCTATCAAGCCAGAAAGAGACTTGGACCCTCACACAGACAGTCGCCTCCTCAAAATAATTACTAAACTGACTGCCTATCACTGCATGATGGCTCTTATTTTCTTAAGTTTTCTATAAATAGAATCATACAATCTTCTTTGAGAAAATATTTTTGAAATGTACATATAAGTAGAAGTGTGTCTGTCCATTATTATGGCTGAATAATATTCCATTATGGAATGCACACATATGCCTCCTCATTCTGAGTATTTAACTTTGAGCCCAATACAAAATAAGTTCTTATAAAGAGTAACCTATGGGTATTAACACAGATATGTCTGTGTTTCACTCAGATAATTTCTAAAACCAAAATCGCAGGTCCTAGAGTGAGTGTATGTTAAATTTTTAAGCAACTTGGTTTTCTGAAATGGTTTATTTTACATTCCATGAGCAGCACATAAGAACACCAGCTGCTCTTTGCTTGATGTCAGTATTTTCTGTCTAGCTCATTGCAGTCTTTCTTCAGTTCACTGTGGTTTGCATTTGCTTTTCCAAAAGAATTTATAATGTGAACACATTTTAATATGTTGATTGGCCATTTGCATACTTTCTTTTGTGAGTCATCTGAACTTTTGTTCATTTTTTTACATTTTTGTCTAATGATGAATTTAGAAGTCCTTCATATCTTTTGATTAGAGTTCTACTATCAAAGGTATTGTTGTATTTCTACTAGAATTTGATTTGATTATATTTTCAAGAGTGTTTTTAGAGCACACCCTCAGAGTTCACTCTTGTATTTTACCATCTATGGATTTTAACAAATGTATGATGAAAAATAACCACAGCAGTAATACCATACAAAATAACTTCACAGTTTCAGATTTTTTTTCTGCTAAAACCCAAGCCTCCAACCTTCTTCCCCCCCCCCACACACCCCAGTTTTGAAAGTCTTCACTGTCCTTTTTTTTTTTTTTGCAGTGGTCATGTATGTAGAAATATGTAGGACAGGACCTTTTCAGATTCATAATCTCCATTTGAAATATATCATCTCACTCTGAGTAGAAATTCACCTCTGAGGATTTCTAATTGTTCTTTTATGGAAGGTTTGTTGATAAGACTGATATTTTCTGCGCACTTTTAAAAACTTATTTTGAGGAGTGGAGAAGCTAACAGAAGTGGCTGGCTCTAAAGAAACAACACTATCTAAATCACCAGTCAAGCAGAAAAGCAAACTGTTAAAAACATAGAGGAGCCCACATGTTGACACACCTACACTGAATCACAGATCTGCTAACTGCATGTGCGATTTCAATTAAATCCTGAGCCTTACTGGGTCTCACTGTTCTGATTTTGAGGTGAGGATCATAACAGCACGTGCTTAAGGTTAAGTGACAAAACTCATGATAAGTTCTTAGCAACAAGGTAGACACCTTCGAAGAAACTGTAAGAGCAGATATTATAATCACAGACCTGGAAGGTCTGCCAAAAGTGCACACAAGTTAGAGACCCAGAATGACACTGGACTCCTCCTCTCTCATGAAGCTGAACACTGTCAGACTTCAACAGTGACACACATCATTCCGGTTCTTGACCACTTTTCATATCAATAAAAGAACAGAGCATGAAATAGTTCAACTATAGAGTTAGTGGTATTGGGCACAGTAGAGGAGGATCAATGTGTCGATGTACAGGAATGCTGCTCTACTTTGCTCATGGAGAGTCAATTGCCATCTCAAATAAAATCTTTAAGTGAAAGAGAACCAGAGAATAAGTGGAGGCTACAAAAGACAGGGGAAACTACCTATTTTCTGGTTGGATTTGAGGCTGCTCCACATGAGGGAACGTCATGCCTGCTACTGTAAATCCATACATGTACATGCATATCATGCTTTCTGGTTACCCTCTCCCCATCATTCCTATTTCCCTCCTCACTTATAGGTCCCCTTCTTCATTACAAATCTCTTTCCCACACTCATTACTTTTGGTTTGGTTTTGTGTCTTGCAGAGTCCTACTAGAGCTTGGAACTATCCATCAGAGCCTGGTGTGCTCACAAGTGGATGCACAACTGGATCTTATCCACCCTCCCCCACATCTTGATCTCCAAATCTGTTGGTTGCTCATAAATCAACAGTGAGTGGGAGGGCCCCATGAGCCCTTTCTCTATCTGTAGCCAACTGTGAAGAGGGCCTGACTTGGATGGGCCAGGTGCCAGTAGGCACAGCTGCTGTGAGCTCATTTTGTCTGAGAGCCTAGATTCAAATTTATACAGTACTGCCTGCAACTTCTCAAACTTAATATAGGAACAAGAACTTTGGAAAGTCATGAATGACTACATGGAACTTTCCTTACTAGCCATTTTTGCCTGGATAGCTGATAACTAAGGATGTTTCAAAAGTCATATATATCCATCTCATCAGAGAATGTTATAATTTTAAGACTTGGTCTATTGTACCAGATAATTTCACTTTTCAATCACAACAAAGAGGCTGAGAGCACTATCCATTAAGAGCTGGAGGCTCCAAATGCTTTTGATAATGTATCCACCAATTTAAAAAGGTCATAATCATTATAACTTTGTTTACTGATAGATCATACATTACTTAATGAACTACTTCATAATACTGTTGTGTATATTTTAGTATGTTGACACTAACAAATTGTACACTTAGGGAACAAAATGCATATTAAATGAATATGCTGGAAAGATGACTCAGTGAGAAAAATGTCAGCACTGTCATTTATTATACTAAATTATTGATATTCTTTTTGAAAAAATCTTTTAAATGACCACTCATCCATCTCCTGAGCTTGAGTTTAGTTCAAATTGCTATGGTTCATAAATACACCAGTCCAGACTAGTGAGAAGACAATATGTGAGACATCATGCCATCTAAATGATGTGTTGGTCTCAATCTGAATGGCAAATATTAAAAAGGCTTAATTCCTTTCTCTTTATGTAAAAATAAACATAAACAGAAGTCCTATTGTTTCATACAATTATATTATTCCATTTGTTGGATAATACTTAACATCCTGGGAAGCTGTTCATTCTTCAGTTTGGATTACTGGAGATCACTGCTTTACTGAGTAATAAATATCACACTGCATTTTTCAGAAACAGAGTCAGGGGAGATTGCACCCTGCAAGACTGCCTCCATTAAGCCACAAATATTGCCCTCTCCTCTCTTTTTTGAGATTCTGTCTTACTCTGATTGCTATGTAGTCCAGGCTTGTTTGGAATTTGCAATTCTCTTTCCTCAGCCTCCTTAGTGCTGGGATTATGTGCGTTCACCACCATGCCATGATTTTCTACTTATTCTCTATAAACCCTTGGTTTCACATGGTGATTCTAGCCCCATGAAATTGTCTTTGCAATGCTAATTTGATTTTCCTGTTTTACATAGCATGTAAAACTTTCAGCAAAAAGATAGTTGAGCTCTCATCAGTATGGAGGGGATGGGATTGGAGGGATGAATGAGGCTGATGGAATCTGGGAAGCATGAATGGTAGGGTCTTTCTCACCACATGTGTTCTGGGGACTGAGCTCAGGTTGTCAGGCTTCTAAGTGAGTGCCTTAAGCTGGTGAGCCATTCTGCTTACTCAGGCCATTAAGAACTGTTCATTCAAAAAGCTCTTAAGAGGAATTTTATTGTTTGATAAATTTCCATAGTTAGATACTCAAGCAAATTACTTTCCCCCATGGTGTCAGAGACATTTAAAAGGAGGCCCAGGTTGACTAAGATGTACAAAGAGAGAGGTATTCTCTCTCTTTGATATGTGTCTCTAGTAAGATTTGTCATCATGGTTCCTGGGATTAATTTTTAAAGGGGGAAAATATAATAGAAGAAAGAAAAATAGCCCTCCTAGGTAGAGTTCAGAAACAGTTGGTTTCTTCATTACAGAGATGTGCAGCTTTTTCTTAAAGATGCATGGGCATGAGAAACAAATCTGACATGCCATGGATGCTATCCTTGGCAATGTACTGTAACTCTGAATCCCTATGCCTCAACTGTGTCTTATTTAGTCATCAGAGAGTTATGGATTCTTTGTTCTAATCTGTCTCTTTACAAGAAAAATGATTTCTCATCTGAACAGTCTGTGCCAACAATCTAAGAGATACCATTCCTTTTCAGTATAAAATTATGTTGCTAAACCAGACCAGCGAAGGCCATTCCTTATCACTATAAAGTATGTGATTCATTCATTTGATAGTTAAACAAAAGCTTATACATATACAAAGAAAACATGAGGCTTGGGTAATTCCCTCAATTCATGGGGTGTGTTAATGACACTGGACAAGGACGGCACACTGTGCCATGACTAGAGAGTCATATTTATTTAGGCAGACTGTAAACATCAGTTGCATTTAGGTTGACACAAAAGCCTGAATGGGTATTTCGGTCAGATACAGCAGAGTGTCTTGGGCAAAACCAATCCAGGGACATATGTGTACTATCAGTCATGCTAAGAAACATTTCCATGGAAAATGATAATGGCAGGAGAGCTGGTCCATATATATGCCATAAGATAACATCCCAGAAACATAGACAAGGAACTTTATTTAGGTTTTTTTTTTTCCTCCAGTGTCCAGAATCTGCTCTGTTTTGGATTAACAATAATACTGGAATTAACTCCAAATGCACAAGGTGATGGAAAACAGATGGTTTAGCCCCCACTTCATTTTGCATACATTCCCTTAGGATTCTAAGCAAGGATTAAGAGGTAGGATGGAGAATGTCTCTAAATCAATGTGTTTAAATTTTTTTATGTGTTGAAATATAAAATAGGCAGAAAGGAGAGTTGCTACATTATCCTTCACTTTCTTCTACAATCAGATATATTCCCTTAAACCTAATCCATGCATCTCCCTCCATCTTCACTACACTAAATGACCTCTTCTATCTATCCTGGCTGTACTATGCACCAGGCTGTGCCACAGGTTAGCTGTTCCTTTTTAAAGGCAAGAGAATCTACCTCTACTATGACCTATCAAGGAGAGGGGGGCTGTTTTCAATTATGGTGGAGATAATTATTTTTTAAACATTACACTGTGTATATGTGTGTGCACATGTCACAGAAGTCAGAAGACAACCTGCAGGAGTCGTCTCTCCCTCCACCATATGTGTTCTAGGTACTAAAGGTTGTCACATGTCCAGGCAAGTGCCTTAAGCTGGTGAGCCATTTTGCTTACTCGGGTCATTAAGAACTATTCACTCAAAAAGCTTTTAAGAATAGTTCTACTGTTTGATAAATTTCCATAGTTAGATACTCAAGCAAATTACTTTCCCCCATGGTGTCAGAGATGTTTGAAAAGAGGCCTAGGTTGACCAGAATATGCAATGTACTTTTAGAAGTGCATAGAGAGCTCCCAGTGCTGAGAAGCGCCCTTTGTTCATTCAAGAGATAATTGCCCAGCTTGTCCAGGCAATTAATTCAAATGGAAGGATATTAATCCAAATAAGGCATGATTGGTTCCTCTTCTCATTGTTTGTTATCTGACAGAACCAGCCAGAAAGCAATAGTCTGGAAATAGTAGGGTTTTGGGTTTTTTTTTTTTTTGGTGGGCACAGTTTATGCAGATTCTCTGTATGAGAACAGAGAGGCAACCTCATGGGGATCATCTGGAGAAGTCCCAAAGCAGGTCTTCAAGAAAGATCTCATCAGTCTCTGAAGAGTAGCTGTCTTTAGAGAGACCCTTGGAGTTGGTGAGCAGCTGTGATACATGGTGTTCAAGATGACAAGCCAAGAGTGCTAGCCAAAGACAGAACCGTAGACAGGGCACACCCAAAGGCATGGCTGAGAAGTCGGCCACAGTATAGGGATGTTTAAAAGAAACTTCCTAACTAGTAGCCCAGATGTTCTACCTCATGGGGGGATAAAGGTTTTAAGTTGATTGTAAGCTTTTATAATGGAATAATTTTATATAAAAATACAAATCTCTGATCTTACAAACTGGAAGACCTACCAATGCTCCTTTTATTTTCCCATGTAGCAGTAATCTAGGTGAGCTGTGGGGTAGTCTCCCTCTCCTTCTCCAACTGGAATGTCATGGAGCGTCTTCCTCTAACCCCCACCATGTCCTGGGCTCACCCTCATTCTATACCATCCCCACATTTTTAAAAACCCTTGCCTTAGTTGTCTTCAGCAAAACACTAGTCTATGTGTTTTACTGAGGGGACCTCACAGTCCAAGAGCAGTTGCATATCAGCTGAATTGAAATGGAGAAGTTACCTAGGAGGGCTTATCTAAGCATGAACATGAAGTGTTCTTTTTGCTTTGGTGACAGAAAGCACAAGGAAAAGTAAAGTAAAGCACCTCCAGGAACAGAGGCCAGACCTTGTTGATAAAAATAGGAAAAGAGGGACTTCTATCCTAAAAGTATGAATAGCCTGAATGACCTCATGGGAGATGCCTCCCAGAGTCTCCAGACAACAGTCCTGCTAGCTTGCCTGTGACTTTGGCTGACATGTAATAGGCAGACTAGAGCAGAATCCAGACAACCCTATCAATTCTCTAGGCCAAGAGAACTACAAAATAATGAATAAATATTAGGTTTTTTAAAAGTTACTAAATGAGTGATAATTTATCTGAGGACAATGATAAATGAATACATGACCATTGTTGAATCAGACAATTGTGGATCTGTATCCAGGAGCTGCCACTCAACTGTCTGTGAGAACTGGGGAATGCCCCTCCATTTCTTCTCTTTTCAACAAAATGAGTCCACAAATATAGGCCACCTAATGAAGTTATTGAGGGACTAAGCTTGGAAAATATTCTAGAACACTTAGCTTAGTACACCATTAAGTGCTCAGTAAATAAACTAATTCCTAATAAACATTTCAATTTTCTGAGTATCTTTAGTAAAAGTAGAAGTTAAACATATACAACTAGCAAATCATTCAAGAAGAGAAAATATTAAATGGTTTGCCTGTTGTCCTAGAGACCAAACGTGTTGGTTGATATTGTTAGGTACCTATTGTGGCATTTTTATCTTCCATAGAGACTCCCCAAGCACTACATTGCTAGTCTATTATGGCAGGAAGAATAATCAATACATGAAATAGTCCGGTATTCCTGGTTCTCATTCCTAGCCTGTAAGCCATCAAGGCATCTCTTGAACATCCTTCCAGATTTATAGATCTCATTTTCAGCAAATATGGCCTCTATAGAATCCCATGAGCTCCCTATCCTCCTCTTCTGAAGAGTTTTGAAGTGAAAGGAGAGAGAACTGTTGACATCAGAGAGGGAGCTTTGTGTCTTGCATCCAGAATCTAGTAACTGGTAGCCTAGAGCTCAGGGGCAAGGGAAGGATGTCATTCATTGTTGCTAGAGGTAGATCTCTATTTGCTCCCTAATTTAAAGGTTGTGGGAGCTAAAGAAGGCTGAGTGGATGGCAAAGTAATATGTCAAAAGGACTACTTTCCTAGGACTTAACAAACATTCATTAAATAAATAATTAAAAATTACATCCAGAGTTAGAAGAGAATTAAGGTGAACATATTACTGTTATCCTTCCTGTTGTTATCCTTCCATACATTATGAAAGCATCACTGGGTACAATTCCAGGCAAAAGTCCACTTTAGCTCTGGGAAAATTCTGTGGGTGAGAACCCTGGAATCTGAGACCATTTGTGTGTCTCTCAAATCCAGAGTGAATACCAGTGTTCATGTTTGTTCAGCAAAGATCCTTGGGGACCCATTTGAAAGGGCATGTTTTCCCCCAAATACATAGACAGTTTGCTTTATTCCTGTACAAATAGTGGGCAAAAAAGTCACTGGAGATGCCAGTTTTCTGCTACTTGTGACCTGCATCACAGAGGAGAGTACATACATTTTCTTTTAAAAATAATGATAGTGTTTCCTTCTGGGAAAGTTAACTCTCTGATCCTTCTGGTTGAAGTAGATACGAAGTGAAATATTTTTTAAATTAGTTTAAAATATTAAAGTATGAAGAAAACTTTCTATGTATTTTCTGACTATAAATGAACCCATTTTTTTTCCTGAAGGGTTGACAAAAAATGAATCCAGTATCAGTTATTATTGTGAGAGATGGGCATGATTGGTATGAACCAGTCTCACCTAGGCCAGCTGTGTGGAAAACATGATGAAGGGGTTCTTGTTGAGTCCATTATAGTGTCCACTGAGATGTTCGTTGGCCAAATGAGTTATTCTAAGGTGGCAGTTTCTTTGCTCCAGCCTTTCTGTGCTCAGCCTGGTTCCTGGTACCCACGGCACAGTGCCTAGAACCACAGAGCATAAGGCCAGGACCAGGGCAGCCAGGACCAGGGAAGCCAGGACCAGGGCAGCCGGACTGATGGTCACGCTGCCTTTTCTCACGGAGGTTTTATTCTAGAGTCCTGTCACTCATGAAACCGTAGCTCTCCTGTCTCCTACCCATTCAGATCTTGGGGAATTCAACCTCCCTTCTCTGGCCCTACCACTTAATCCACCAATCCCTGCATGGACAATCCTACTCCATCTTTCAGTGAATTGAGGCCAGGCATCAGAACAGATTTATCTATGGCAGCTAATGACAATAGCCACTGTGCATCCTGGAGTTTAGGGTGAAACACCATGAAGACTCAAGTGAAAATAGTGCCCACACAAGGATGAGGATGCTCTTCAGCTCCAACAGATCTGCATCACGTGAGAAGAAAAGTCCATAACTTCTCCTTTTTGCTGTTTCATTAGTAATGAATTAGTAATTATTGCTTTGGAAAAATAGAAAGCCAGTGCAGATGAAATAAAAAACAACACACAGACTATACAAACAATGTCAGGCCTGGCCACCTCTCTATCTTGGTCCTCACTTTCAACAGAATGATTTATTCTAAATTCCTGTCCTTCATGAAATCATCTGAATAGAGCCTGCTGATGACCACACCCATGTGTTAGGTCTGACACAAGCTGCCATGATCAGGAGGGTTGGGACAGTAGAAATGTATTTTCTCACAACTCTGGGATCCAAAGTCCAGCGCTGGTGTTCGTACGTAGCATTGTTTCCCTCAGGGTCTATGAGGAAAGGGTTTGATCCACCCTCTCTGACTTACAGAGGGCCATGTTCATGTCTGAGTGTTGTTTTCCCTGGAGCTTCAGTTTCATCTACTCTTCTGTTCATGACTGTGCCCCAATTTCCCCTTCTGTAAGGACATTAGTCACTGGATTGGGAACAATCTAAATGACCACATCTTAATTTTACGAATATTATCTGCAATGGCTCTGATTCTAAACAAGGTCACAGTTTTGGAGGAACACAGATCATAAAGGTAGTCTCTGCTGAGACCCCCCCGAAAGAAAGTCCCCTTAATCAGCAGAAATTCTCATTTCTCATGTACCAGATAAAGGAAACAATTCATCCTCTCAGCATGAGAAGACACAATTTAGTCCTCAAACAGTTTGTCTGTTTGGTATGGACTAAACATATGTTAAATTCCCAACAAACATTTGTTGAATTAAGATGAACTGGAATAGATCAGAATCACACAGGGAGAAGATAAGGAGTTGGTGGCCTAGAGGTGAACATAATGCTAGAAAAATTGAAGGATGTAGTTTACCAACATTGACCAAAACACTGAGTCATAGTTTGCAATGAATTAGTACTACCAAAAAGCTAAATGCCTAGTTTATTATCTTCTTGTAAAAAATATCCATCTCTAGATTAGGTAATATTTCCTATGTGGTGAACAATTCATAGACTTTCCAGAGCAACCCAGATTCATATCTGCCTATTCCTGTATTTGAGTCCTTTGCCAAGATAACAAGCTTCTCTGGCTCTCAGTTTTTAATTTGTGAAGGATTAAATGCAAAAAATCCCAGCATCCTATTGATTAGGGTTTTGTTTTGGTTTTGTTGTTGCTTGGTTGTCTTTTTTTTTTTTTTTTGGTTTTGTTTTTGTGTGTTTGTTTTTTTTTTTTTTTTTTAGTTTAAGGTATTTATTTTTCCCCCCAACAGGTCTCCCTTTCAGTCCAAATAATGGTTCTTTTTCTTATAACTATAAATACAATACAAAACAACAGAAATAAATAGGCCACGATTATAAGA